>LPNX010930409.1:89565-127308 GCA_001517045.1 Pseudotsuga menziesii | reverse complement strand
TTTCTTTCCCCTAAACCCTCTCCTCCCCCCCACCCCTAGTCACACCCACGTCTCTCTCCATCTCTCCCTCCTACTCTTCCCCCTAACACTAACTCCTACCTCCTCTTTATTTCTCTCCCCTCCTTCCCCTAATCCTTACTAACCCCTTCTCACTCTCTTCCATACTCCTCCATGTACCCCTAAATCCTACCCCTCTCTCTCTACACCAACCCCCTAACTCTCTCCCTCTCCCTCTCTCTGTCTCATAGTACCCTCTCTCACCCTCCTACTCCCCCACTTACCACCTACCCCTCCCTCCTCTTAATCTCAATACCCTCCTCCCCCTAAGCCTTATTAACCACCTCTCTCACTTTTTCTCTCCCATAATCCTCTACCTACCCCTAACTCCTACCATTCTCTCTCTCCCCCACCCCCCTAATTCCTTTAAATATATCTCTCTCTCCTACTCCTCCCCTACCACTAACCCCTCCCTCCTCTTTATCTCTCTTCCCTCCTTCCCCTAACCCCTACTAACCCCCTCTCTTACTTTCTCTCTCTCGTAGTCCTCCACCTACACCTAAATCCTACCCATATCTCTCTCCCCAAACCCCTAACACCCCCCTTTCTCCCTCTCTCTCTCACCCCTCTACTCCTCCCTCTACCTCTAACCCCCCTCCTCCTCTGCTCTCTCTCTCTCATATTCCCTCTTTCCCTAACCCCTAATAACCCCCTCACTCACTCTCTCTCTCCCCTACTCCTCCACCTACACCTGTGACCTAACTCCCACCAGTCTCTGTCTCCACCAACCCCCTGGAAACACCCTTGTCTCTCTATCACACTCTCACTACCCCAAACCCCCCTCTCCCTCCCTAAACCCTCCTCTACTCTCCATATCTGTAACCACCCCCTCTGCATGTTTGTCTCTGTCTTTCCTAAACCTCTCTCTCTCTCTCTCTCTCTCTCTCTCTCTCTCTCTCTTGTATACCTTCCTTCTCTCTAACTTCCCTAATCCTCCCTAAACCCCGACCCCCATCCACACCTGCACCGACTCTAATCTCTATCTCTTTCTCTTCCCCAACCCCCATCCTCTCTGCCTACCCCTAATCACCCACACTCACCCCTTGCGTGCCTCTCATCTCTCTCTCACCACTCTACCCCTCCACCTACCCCTAACCCCTGTCCCTCTCTATCTCCCACAACCCGTAATCCTCCACCTACCTTTGACACCCACCCCTCTCTCTCTCTCTCCCACAACCCCTAATCCTCCACCTACCAATGATCCTCCCACCCCCCTCTCAACTCTTTTACCTAAAGTAAATTCAATGTTATCAATATCATGCCAACATTTTAATGCTACAAATCACATGCATGTTTTATAAATAAAAATTCCATGTGTGTTTTTTAATATGACATCAAATTTTTTAAGGCAGTAATGGAAATTTGAATTTGAAATGAATGCGCTCACATTTCTTACAACCTAAACCAAGCCTCCTCATAGTTTGCATGTCATCCATGTTCTCATGTGTCTCCATCGGAGATAGATTTGGGTTAACCAAACATATGCTATGGAATATGCCAAACCATAGCTAATTGAGCATTTCATCCATTTTTCTCAATATACCTGTGTTTTACAACTCGTTACAGTAGGCCACACACAATCACTTTTTATGAAATTTTAGACATAGATAACATTTTTTCTACATATTCCAAATTTGTAATCATAAAAAAAAACTATTTTTCTTGTGTCATTATTCCTTAACTCAAAAAACACACTGTTAGTGTTTCTTTCATAATTTTTTCATTTCTCAAGCTTTTAATTTTTTTTATCCAATCCATTACTAGACACTAACCTCTACATGCTATTAAAAAAAAATATTTCCTAATCATTGTATTAAGACCTTTAAAAGTTGGACCCCACTAGACGTATTGTTTTCGATGTTTGGTCACTAAGATAACTAAAAATAATAAAAATTACTAAATCTATTTTTGGAAAGATAGTGACACACTATTACTATTTGTTCTCTATATGTCTACCAATTGTTGTAGGTTGATTCCATCATTTATGCACTTAAAGGCTACACCCACAAAAACATATACCTCATCATTTGCCAAAAATGAAATGTAATTGTTAGAAAATATCAAACTTGAAATCGTTATGAATATTTTCAATAAATAAAATTTATATATTCAGAAACGTGATTCAATTTCTTACATTACATTTTTTTTACTCAAAGTAAGATTTATTTTTATTGTGTAAGTATCTCAAAATATCCACGTAAGTTAAGAGATCTATGTTTTTTAGTTTTCTATTACATCTAAAACGTCAAAAAAAACATTATTTGACTTGCACCAACCCTCTACTTTACAAAATACCTTCTTTAACTTACACCAACCATCTAACTTACAAAATACTTTCACATTTCATACCCTTTCATACCCTTAAACTCTTAAGGCACCATGCAATTTTAAGAAAGAATTGCATCCTTCACCTCTTTAAAGCTTTCGTGATAGTATAGTGAATCATTAATCATTAATAACAACCTAAACATTGAGAAATCACACACTACATATAAATAAATAGTTCCATGATCAAATCTAACTAGGTTAGTGAGCATTTTGTACAAGAGCTCTTTGAATCTAGGTTTACTTTTTCAAAATTGTTATACGAGTTCTTTCGGCTGTATACCTTAGCCCTTGCACAAGCAACGATTACATTTGGGATTTGATAAAAAAATTAAAAAATGCTTATTGGAAGGAAAATGCAATATTTTATTCTTGTATGTGGTTTTCCATTTGTCTTTTTCTTTTTGGAGGTGAATGAAGTGAAAAGAAAGGGATGAGATATTCCTTTCTTACACAAAGAAGGAAGCATAGAAATACAATAACCATTTATACGTATTAACTTAAATCCAATATATAAGGAAAGTAAAACTAGTAGAAAATAAATAAATAAATTTAAAAAAAAAATAGAAAGGAAGAACAAAGAACGCTGGATTGTTCCTTCAGTTGGATATTTTATTGCAATAAATTATTTAAGAAATTCAAATAACTAATTGCTCAATAAATAGAAAGGGAATCTTATTCATTTGACACTAAAGAAAATAGAGGGCAAGTTTGTGGAAACAATTTTTATATATACTTTAATTGTATTGTATTTTGCATTGGTATTCGATTCCACTTCATGAGTTAATAAATTGCAAAGATGTCAACTTAATAATGTATACTTATTTTCGCGGTCATTATATTGGGTATATAAAATAATTTAGATTATTGTTATTTTTTAATTAATAATTTAGATTATTATAAATTTATTTATTTTTTATATTAATTAAAAAAATACAGTAGAAATTAAGTAATAGAATGATATTATGTTAGTAGGATAAATTATTATTTTGTAATTATTTTATCTTTTTAAATAACAGAGTGATATTATGTTATTAGGATAAATCATTATTTTGTAATTATTTTTATATTTGTATTTTTTTTTAATGAAAAAATTAGGGAGGTATGTAAATTATTATGTTAATAGATTATAATAAACAAATTATTGTTGGAAAACAAATTAATATTGAAAATCAATTATTTATGTTGAGATTTATTTTTTGTTTTGACAAATTTAAATAACTTACATTTAAGATGTTGATTAATCAATATATGTGGTTTTTTTAAAGACAACCACACAAAAAAACAACCTTTTTTTGAAGAGTTATGATTAGATGTCATAATTGACAATTATTTTAACTATTACACTAACCATGTGTTGTATATGCATGCCTCAAGTCTCTTGCAACTTGCAACTGGATGCTATAATGCTCTTATGAAAGGAAATGGCATCATCAACCTAAGAATGAAAATTGAATATTCACACTATAAAACATATGTTGCTTGAAATCACATTCACAAAATGAAAACAAGCTTGCAAAAATTAAATAACTATTCACTCTTTCATTCATTGGAAATGATTTCTATCAAACACTTTAAAATTTGTATTTAATTTTGTGTTAACCCAGTTATTTTGAGTCTAGTAACTCTTTAATTTCTTATTTGTGTGTATTCCCTTCCTGGGGATTTTATTTGTGCTTCTATAGCCACTTCTTGTGATTCAACTTAGACTCTTTATCCGTTGTGCTTGTAGGTACTTCAATATTTTATCTTTAAGGGCTTTTTCATGTGCTCCATTAAACTCTTTAGATAAAGAAATATTATGCAATTGAAAAAAAAAATTATACTAAGGATTCAAAAACTCATTTTGCACATTAATATTAATTTTACCCACTGAGTACATTCAAGGATATCCCAAACCAATCTCCACGTTATCCATATATATAGCATGAAAACATGAATGTAACACCTATTTGTTCATAGTAGCTTACAAATATTTAAAATTTTGAATATTTCGCCATCAATTTGTGTGATTTGCATGTGCTTTTTGGGGACTTGAAACCTTTTAGCGACATTAACATTTATGTTTACTTGCAAGGTTTATAGAAGCAATAACATTATCTTGCTAAACACATCTATGAACATGTAATATAAGGGATTTGTCATATGAAAATAAACCCTTACAGATCTCAGTATCCTTATCCACAACTTTAGACCACCTATCTATAAATACCTTATCATATTCTTCATCTGAAAGCTTTAATAACTCTTTTAAAAAAAGTGTTTAACCACATATAATTGCTTCATCTATTAAATTAGAGTATGTGTAACTTTACCAAAGTGACTTATTTTTCCTATAATATGCAATGTTGTAATACCCTTGGTTAAGACCTTAGCTTTGATCATGTGTAAAGTGTAATATTGATATGCAAATGCTTGTATGGCAAACCAAATGTACAATTTGACCTTATTAATATAAATATATAACTAGCTTCGGTGGTGGAAGAACGTTGAAGAGATGAGGAACATGTGAATTCACCAATGAGATAGTAAGGGGGTGGTAGCGGGTCTAGGGGGGTTATGATATGACCATGTTATGACCTAGAGTGACTAAAGAAGACCTTTGTCCATAAACCTTGTATTCAAGCCTAAACCTTTGTACTTAACCTTAAAAACATGTCTCAAGTGCTAAGTATGTTTATTAAGTGTTTAGGTGGGAATTAATTATGTCTTTTGACACGTTCCTTAGGAAGGAGGTCATTTTCTCATGCAAAGGAAATGGGGAAAGAACTTGGAGGTAAAATATATTGATGGGAATGCAAGGTGTGTGTGTGAGAACAAGATGTGAAGAGCCAAGTGTGGGTGGTAAGAGTGAATCCTGGAAAAAAAAAAGTGGAGAGCCATGGAGGTGAGTGCGTGAAGCTGTATATAGGGGAGGCCGTGAGGGTGACCTCGTCCTGTGTAGAGGTGAGATTGATACCTCTACACTGTTTTTTACTGAACAGGTCGATTTTGTTCTCCTTGAACTATTTTGCTAAGCATGTGCTTGATTGTTGGTTTGCGGTCAATGAAGTGCGAATGCGTGCATGTACTACTCTAGTGGACTTTATGGGAACTGGATAGTAGTGATGAGTTTCACTATGGTGCTATTGGAAATAATCTAGGGTGGGGGGTGTTTCATTTGCATGGAATTGGATTTATTTTGTAAATACTGAATACCTGTGAACCCTTGTATAATTCCTATGAATTGTGAGGAATGTTGAGTTGTTAGTTCCCATGTTGGAAAGAAACATGGGTAAAGGGTGAGAGTCTCTTGGTGAATTCACAGGTCCTAGATCGAGCGTGGTCTCTGAGTGTTGAAATAATACAAGTTGGGAAGAGACCTACGGTTGGGTGGAGCGTGGAAGCCACGAAGACATTTTCCCATTTTATTGAACCTAGATAAATGTTTATGTTTGATAATATCATGTTATTCAATATACATATATTATGTTGAGTGAAGGAACATAATGTATGTGTTGTACATCATGAATGTCTATTAAACAAATGAGATATCCTTAAATAATTTGAATACTATGTATATAAATTTAGAATGTAACCTACGCTTGGTGTTGGTTAAATTCTACTTTTAAATTATTATTCTTGTTCGGAATTTGGTAGCTAAGTCCATGAAATGCCAAGCAATATAATGAGTAATTTTTTTTCCATATTTAGACCTTGTTTCTAATATTACATTCCTCTATTTATATGAATTTGTTATGTTCCTATGTAATTGGATTTCAGTGTTGTGAACATCTCCTTGAAGGAAAGCTTAATGGAGATTGAAAAGTTACCTCGCTCAGGATTGAGTGTTTTCCTTAAGATTAAAGGTAGTGACCTTCTTAAAGGTCAAGGTCAGGTTAAGAAGGATATTCCTAGATTTAAGCTCATGTATGCCTGGTTCTTAAAGGATGTTGTAATCCTGAAGGGGTTATTAGAACTGTTAATGGAATGCATGTTTCAAGTTTGGAATCTAGGTGTGTGATAAAAGTATAATGGCATAGAGAGGAACAACTAAGTCAAGAGGAAATAACATAAGCCTATGTTTCTTAAATGGCTTGTTAAATCTTGTTTGAATGTGGTTATGTAAATCACGTTCAAGTTTTGCTTAAATTGTAATATGTTGAGTTTTTTTTTGTAAATAAAGAGATTATATTATATCAATAGAGAGCCATTACAGAGTATTGATACAAAACTTGTCCATCATTTAGCTGGCATGTTGAAACACAGCACAGTGCTGGACCTAAACAGCAAAAACCAATTAGCAGGGAGATAACCGAGTCCTAAACTTTCAACAGACACGTAGGTCATAACCTTCAAAACCAATGATTGGGAAAATCCCTGAGCAGGGCCAGAATTTCTCAAAAAACATGGCAGCGGAGATGCCCCCATTACATGCCGAGACAATACTGAAAGGAACATTAAACTTTGTAGGCCATATTAAATAACTGCAAAGGAACAACCACGCACAAGACATCAAACCATTTTCTGGAAGGCCGAGAGCAGGTTGGGCACCATCGCTTGAACCAGGGCTGGGGTTGCACCAAAGGAGACCACAGCAGGCTGAGAGGGAGAAAGGATCCGCTTTTGCTTTTTACCGCACTTTCCATAGTTGTCCCGCGGACGCGCCACTTCTTCAGGATCTTTTTCGGCAGTGTAGAAGGAGACCCCGAGCCTTGAGGCAATGATATCCACCTTCTACTAAATTAGATGACATTCACCATTATGATGTTTCCAAGCTTTGACAGGTTCCTCGTCCCCAGCCATTTTCGCTTCCCGTTCCAACTTAAATTGTAATATGTTGAGTTGTTATAGGTAGTGTTGATTAAATTAAATGGTTGTAACATGTCATTGTTTGATAAGTTTGGATAGCTTGTTAAAACAGAAGAAGTCCCTTGTCTTCATGGGTGCTTACATAACCATTAAAGACTTTGGCTTGCCCCTTATCTATTATTTTGATTTGTTGTTTTAATCAATTTATGAAAAGATTATATATATGATCTTGTTTGGTATGTTTTGGTCCATGTGGTTTGGATTGTTGTGGAATAGGTAGTTCTTCATTGTTATTTAGTGAAGTTCTTATTCATTGGTTGTTTACCTAGCTTAAAGAGCGTTTATTGATGCATGTTTGTTAATTCTTTTTCTGTGTTGGCTTAAGAAGAGAATTATGCTTGGAACTATGTTCATTAATTCCTATTTTTTATTTTAACTTTGGGGGGAATCTATTAACTTGGATGATTCAAGATGTGGTTCAAAGTTCATATATTTTGCAAGTTTAACAGTGGCGAGTTATGCCTTATTGGGTGTTGTCGTTTTGGTGTGAAACCATGGGCCAATTTGTACCTTTGCTAGGAAGGATTCAAATCCATTCATGGTGGAAATCCTTGTCTAATTACTTGTTTCATCCCTTATTAGTTTTCCCTTTAGAATATTAGGGTCATCATGACCTTCGATTTCCATGTCGGATGTAATCGTGACCATTCGATTATAGTGTGGTTGAGCTAGTGTCTAATTCTGACTTCCAACATGTTGACATCGAAAATCTAAAGTTAGGAGTGAATGTTGTTGCCTACTTTTGACTTCCAACATGTCGATGTCAGAAATCAAAAGTCGGGGGTGATCGCTAGATTCTTCATTTAATAGAGTCGGCTTTCATCTTCTCCCAACTACCAATGTCGACTCCCAACTACCAATGTTGGAAAGATCAAAGTCAACATGAAAAAGTAGGGATCAGTAGTGTTGGATCGGCAAGGTGGATCATAGACCATCGGATCTGGTTTATAGGTTAATCGATGTCATTAATTGTTGATTAGTGAATCTTAATTCCTAATTATAATTGTATTTTGTACTATATTAACTATTCTTAATTAGTTATTAATCACTCGTCTGTGCATTATTTTCTTGTCTGCTTGACTTGTTTAATGATTGAATGGCTTATTTTTTAAAATTAATTAAACTACACTTTCGCAATCTTTGAGTTGATTATAGCAAATGGAAATTGTAATTATTGTTTTGGATCATTTGTTTAATAAATTTTGGGGCTCATGTGTGGTATGTGACTGTGTTTGGTCGTCGGTGGTTGGCCATGCAGTCGTGTAGCGCAAGGGAGCATTGCAGTATGGTATAAGAGCTAAGTTTCAACCCTTAACCTCTAAGAAATTTATAAAGTGCTTGAATTCAGTTTAAAATAATTTTCTTTATCAAAAAATTGCAAGCATATGTCTTGGATTTGGATATTTCGATTCATGTTCACTGTGTTGGTGTGAAATGATGAATGAAATGTTATATACATGTGGATGATGTAAATTATATCATGCATATGAATGTCATTTAACAATTGTGATTGAATCTAGACCATTGTACTGCAGATTATTGGAATAGTGGGAAAGTGATACTGAAGAGATGGCAGAAGAATCTGTGGCATCTCACTTTGCTGAAGAAGTGAGAGTGGATGATCAAAGAACACAATCTAATGGTCATCTAACTGATGCAGACAAAATGGAAGTGTTTTAAACATTGAAGAAGATTCAAAAAGGGAATGGAATAATCCTGCAAAGTATGGAGCAACAAAGTAAAATAAACCAGCAAGTGATGTAGAACCTAATGAAGTTACAAAATCAAATGCAGCAAATATCTTCCATCATGGCAAGGGAGGAAGATGAATCCATGAATAGGAACCTTTATGATCTGTATCAGACCTCCAAGGATAAAGGTGTAAATAGAATGGGGATGTGATCTTAGTATCAAGGAGCTAAAACTTATCATGGAAATGAGGAACCTCAACTCTGTCATGATATCTATCGTGCATGGAGATACAAGAGAAGATGTAAAGATAAGGCACTCCAAGATAACTTCAGAAGATTAAGCCTCCTATATTAGATCGAGAAAAATTAGGGGAGAGTGCATAAATGTGATTACTTGAAATGAAGAAGTATTTGTGTGTACATGACTGTGCTAACAATCAAGAAGCCTGCATTTCCATATTCGATCTTTAAGGAAGAGCTTACCGATGGTGGAATCAATTGAAGAAGGTGGAAGGATTGGATGAAATGCACATTTCGTGGAGGAAATTTAAGAGGTTATTCAAGCATGAGTACTTGTCCCATTAGTACTATGATGGGAAAATGCAGGAGTTCTTTGAACTCATCTTGGGAAATAAGTCCATGGAAGAATATGAGAGATTCTTCTTTGGGTTGTTGAGTTATGTTAGTTTCATCATGGATGAGAAGGTTAATTTTCAACGTTTTCTCAAGGGGCCTCCATCATTGTATAAGGACAATATCTCATGTGATGAACCTAGAACCTTGAAGGAATGTGTCTGAAAGGCCAAGTTTATGTATGAACAGAGCAAAGACAAGCATGATGTATCTAAAGTTTGGAAAGGTAAGATGAAAGAAAAGCAGGAGGTGAGATAAAAAGGGTATAAACCTTTTGATGTTAAGGTGGACCAATTTAATTCTTTCAAGCATCCCATATTGAAAAGTGAAGTGCAAACGGAAAAGTCAGTGGAAAAGCAACCTTCTTTCTAAATGAAATGTTGGAACTGTGAAGAAGAACATTATGCCAGGAAATGTCCAAAGAAAGGAAAGAATTAGGAGTCAAGTTTATATAATATGTAGGAAGCTACTATACTATATGGTGAAGGTGGAAGTGCACCTAGATTTTATGTAGCCTTGGATAAAACTCAAGCATAGCATTGAGAAAATTGCCTACAGATTGCACATAATCAATAAGTTTCTCGAGAATAGAGCCAAAGGATGGGTAAGGGTCCAGTGTTTATTTTTTATAATATCATGTCATTGAATGTACATATATTCTTGTTAAGTGAAGGAACATAATGTATGTGTTGTAGATGATGAATTCCTATTAAATAAACGACAAATCCTTAAATAATTTGGATACTTTGTATATAAATTAATGAAACATGCCCTTGGTGTTGGTTAAATTCTGATTTTAAATTAATATTCTTGTTTGGACTTCGGTAGAAAAGTCCATGAACTGCCAAGGAATATAATGGGTAAGTTGTTTTCCATATTCAGACCTTATTTCTTGGTTTACATTCCTATGTTTAGATGAATGTGTTATATTCATGCGTAATTGGATTTTAGTGTTATGAATTGAAGGAAATATTAATGGAGATTGACAGGTTACTTTGTTTGGGATTGAGTGTTTTCCTTGTGATTAAATGAAACTCCCTTCATAAAGGTTAAGACGAGGTTAAGAAAGATATTCCTAGATTTAACCTCATGTTTGTCTGGTGCCTTAAGGATGTTGTAATCCTAAAGGTGTGTTAGAATTGTTAATGGAATGCATGTTTCAAGTTTACTTTATCTTGTGGAATCTTGGAGTGTGATAAAAGTATAATGGCATAGAGAGGAATGGCTAAGTCAAGAGGAAGAAGCATAAGCATATGTTTCTTAAATGGCTTGTTAAATTTTGTTTCAATGTGGTTATTTAAATGCCAAGTTATGCTTAAATTGTAATCTATTAAATTATTGTAAGCAGTGTCGATTAAATTAAATGGCTGTAACATGGAATTGTTTGATAAGTTTGGATAGCTTGTTAAATGGCATAAGTCCCTTGTCTTCATGGGTGCATGCATAACCATTGAATATTGGGGCTTGCCCCTTATCACTTATTTTGATTATCTATTTTAATCAATTTATGAAAAGGTTAAAAATATGATATTGTTTTGTATGTTTTAGTCAATGTGGTTTGGATTTCTATGGAATAGGTACTTCTTCATTGTTATTTAGTGAAGTTCTGTTCGCCGGTCGTTTTCCTTGATTGAAGAGTGTTTATTGATGCATGTTTATAAATTTTGTTTATGAGTTAGTTTAAGAAGAGAATTATGCTTGGAAGTATGTTCATTATTTCTATGTTCCAATATTAGCGTGGATGATTTGGGATGTGGTTAAAAGTCCATAGCTTTTGCAAGTTTAACAGTGGTGAGTTATGCCTTGTTGGGATGATTTTTCGCATTGTTATTTTGGTGTCAAACCGTGGGTTGATTCAAACCTTTGCTAGCTAGGAGTCAAAGCCATTGATGGCAAAAATCCTTGGTTAATTACATGTTTCATGTCTTAGTCATTTTGAAAAATGGTTAAGTTTTCCCTTCAGAAGATCGGGATCATCGTGACCATCAATTGTCATGCTGACTGTAATCATGATGATTGGATTACAATGTGGTTAAGCTAGTGCCAACTTCTAACTTCTGACTTCTGATGTGCCAACGTCGGAAATTAGAAGTTGGGAGTGACTGTTGTTATGTTTGGATGTTAGTGCTAACTTTTAACTTCCAATGTGTCAATGTCAAAAATTAGAATTCGGGGATGATTGGTGGATTCTTTGTGTAATGGTGCCAATTTCAAAATTATGATGTCAAAAGTCAGAAGACATGATTATTTTTTTCCTATCTGGGCATGCCAACTCCCGACTGCTGATGTCGGCAAGGTTACAGTCAGCATGAAAAAGTCGATATCGATAGTGTGGGATCAAGGAGGCAGATCATAGGCCATCGAATTTGGTTTAAAGGTTAATCAATGTTGTTAATTATTGATTAGTGAATCTTAATTCATGATTATAATTTAGTTTAGTACTAGATTAATTATTCTTAATTAGTGATTAATCACTGCTATGTGTGTTATTTTCTTGACTATTTGGCATATTTAACGATTGAATGGCTAATATTTTTAAATGGATTACACTGCAATTTTGCAATCTTTGAGTTGATTATAGCTCATGGAATTTGTAATTATTATTTTGGATCATTTTTTTAAGAAATTTTGGATCCCATGTGCACTCAAAACCCGTGTTTGGCAGCAAGTGGTTGTTTGTGTGGTCGTGTAGGATCGAGGTGTATTACAAATGGTTTCTTTAATACTAACTAACCATCATATTTTCCTGATTTTATGGAGTGAAGGTTGTCCTACTAATGCACAAAATCTAATTAAGCGTCGGCCTGCTATGCTGGTTCGTGAGCTGCGATCTGGAATCCCTAACATCGGCCTGCTTTGCGTGGGTGGTCTCGGTTGCTTGGCACCATGCCCTGGACCGTGATCCAGAAGATTTCGTTGAACGTTTTCAAAGAACAGTGGCTTCCTCAACCCCTCAGTCGTCCAGTATTTCTACCTCTTCTCGTTTTATCAAGAGATCAGAAGTCCCGAACGTCAAGGTTTCCTCAATGGATTCAAATAGGAAGGTTGTTACCTTATCAGAAAAAGGGTTGATTGGATTATTCACGGGATTGTGACCCTCTCCCAGATCTGTGGAAGTATGGCTCAATAAGAATTGGAGAGCGCTCATCCAAGGGAAAGTGCAGCAAATATTCTACGGTAAGGGGTGCTTTGCTTTCATATTTGAAAAAAAGAGGATCGGGATCTTAAATTCAGAAATGGGCCATATTTTATGGGGTTGAGAGGGATGTATCTAAACAAATGGGACCTTTCCTTCGATCCTGAAAAAGAGATCCCTAAGGCAGTGCTGGTATGGGTGAAGCTACCCCATATGCCACTACATTGCTGGAATGATGAATATTTCCACGCAATAGGCAACACCCTAGGGAAATACATAGACAAATCAGAGCCAAAAGCCCCCATGTTCTCTTGCACCAGGATTTGTGTTGAAGTCGATCTGGAGAAAGGGCTTTCGGAAGCCATCAACTTGTCAATAGACGGGTGGAACCACATGCATACTGTGGACTACGAGCAGATACCTTTCAAATGTAAGTATTGCCATGAATATGGGCATTTTTCCAAGTCTTTCCCAAAAAATCCAGAAAAATCCAACCATGAGGAGAACCCTGAAGAAGGATGGAACGTAGCAAGTAAAAGAAAGGGAGCAAGAGCAGCACCATCTCAAACCCAACCCACCGCGGAAAAGAATGCAGCCAGAAATAAATTTCAAGTGCTAGTCGACGAGGAAAAAGAAGAAGGGTAATTCGTGGTTGGGGAAGAAACAAACACCTTGCAAGAGGTTGAAGCCACAAATGCCTCACCTTCTCACGATATGGAAGAGAAACTAGCTCAAAGCCCTCTAGTTTGAACTCATTTAGAAAGTAAGACTAGATTCCTCTACTAACAATGGAGGTACTTGCACTCGGTCCAAGACAAGGACAACATCAGAAGAAGTCTCAGAAAACTCCACTGAAGAACTAGAGCCGCAATCTAAAAAAGGAAGAAGATCCAATAAAAATCTCAGAGAATAGGAAGCAGCAAGGGAAAGAGCAGTGGGAAAACAATCCAACCTAGATTTTTTGGTAAGAAACCTTCAGGCGAATAAATACCTTCTCACCCCTGAAGAAGAAAAAAAGGAAAAGGAAAGTGCCCTCCATCAAGATAGAAAATAATGAAGCTGGTCTTCTGGAATTGTCGAGGTTTGGGAGGAAATCAGAAACTAGAAGTTATTAAAAGAATAAACTTCAATGGAATCCAACACCATCCTCCTCATCCAAGAGACAAAAAGACTGCAGAAGACAGTATTACATCAATAAAGAAAATATGGCCAAAAGGAGAAGGAAAAGCAGTCAGTGCGATAGGGGCATCAGGAGGCATCCTCACATGGTGGGACAAAGGCAAATTATCAATGCATTCAGCATTATGAAATAAGAATTGGCTCTTTATGGAACTCGAAGATAAGGAAAGCAAGGAAACTATCTAGGTGGGGAACATATATGGCCCTACCATTCAGGTTCAAAAAGATTCTTTCTGGAACTCCATAGAAGATTAATGCTTAGGGAAAAAGCAATGCCCCTGTATAATTGCGGGAGACTTCAATGTTACTATATCGGCTGAAGAGCGCAAGGGAGGCACCAAAATTAGATATCCATTTGGAGAGAGGCTGAAGAACCTGATTTCCTATTGGAGTCTTTTAGACATTAAGCCAAAAAATGGTAAATTCACTTGGAATAATAAAAGGATAGGACCGGGACACATTGCAGCTAGACTTAACAGGGTGTTGGTTAGCCCTCACTTTTTAAAGAACCTGGAAATTCCAGGATCAAAGCTGCTATGCTCTTCGGTCTCAGATCATAAACCTATTTGCTTCCTTCTTTCTTCTATGGGGAAGCTGGGACTGCTCCCTTTTCGATTTAATCACCTCTAGTTGGAATCGCAAGGTGTCTTTGACATCATCTATAACGCTTGGTGTTGTTTTATACCGGGTTCCCTGGCCTTCATTTTGGGAGCAAAAGTTAAAGCGTGCTAAAACTCCTCTCAAGCAATGGGTGACTAAGCACCAGCAGGAGCCAAAGATCAGAAAACTAGAGCTAATCAAACATATGGAAACACTGCAAGGAAACATGGAGCAAATAGAAGTCACAATTGAATTAATGATCCAGGAAATAAAGCTTGAAAAAGCCTTGCAAACCACTATCAGGAAGGAGGAGGAAAGCTTAAGGTTGCAGTCTAGGAACCTATGGCTAATTAGCGAAGACCATAATACAATTTTTTTTCAAAATCTGTGCAAGGAAAGGCAAGGTAGGAACACCATAAGGGAGCTCAAAAAGGACGATGGAATTTCTACCACAAACCAGGCCGAAATCATCAACGAGGTAAGGGGTTTTTTGAAAATTTGTATAATAATGAAGAGGAATTCCTCCAAGAGGACATGGCGGAAATGGTCTAAGACATCCCTCAGCTAGTCAATCCTGAGGACATAGAAGCCTTAGAAGCCCCCATTTCCGAAGAAGAGATTAAGAGGGCCATTTGGTCCCTCCACCCGGACAAAGCCCGCGAGCCTAATGGATATCCAATTCATTTTTATAGAATGTGTTGGCGCTTCATTAAAAAATATCCAATTCGTCTCATTTCTTGGATGTCCAAAGGAAGGATGGGAGGTGCAACAAACTCCACCTTTTTGGCCTTAATTCCCAAGGAACCCAATCCCACCTCTATTAAACGTTTCAGACCTCTTTCTCTCTACAACGCCTCTTATAAAATTTTCTCCAAAGTCCTTTCTCTCAGGTTGAAAACTATTATTCCCTCCTTAATCTCTCCAAATCAGGGAGGCTTCATAGCCGACCATCATATAAGTGATAACATACTGCTAGTCTAAGAAGCAATCCATTCCAGTCTGAAAAGGAGGGAATCATGAATGGCCATCAAACTTGATTTAGCCAGTGCCTTTGATAGAATAAGACATGATATTATATTTCTGGTTTTGGAAAAGTTTGGTTTCCCCCCCATCTTTGTCAAACAAATTCAGGCCTGCATAAGCTCACCCTGGATAGCTCCTCTAGTTAACAGAAGACCCTCTGATTTCTTCAAATCCAAAAGAGGGATAAGACAGGGTTGCCCTCTATCTCCTTTTCTGTACATTTTAGTTGTAGATACTATGAGTAGAAGACTCAACAAATGGCTTGAGGAAGGAATGATTCCTGGTCTCTCCTTCAAAACAGGGATTCAGCCCATAAATCATGTGCTCTTCACTGATGATTCCATCTTGCTGGGGAGGCCTTCCTCTCAGATAGCTAGGAGATTCTAGTAGTCCCTCAATATTTTCCTTCTTACCTCGCGCAGCAAGGCGAATCTGGATAAATGCCAAATCTATGGGTGGCACAGAAATGTCAACACTCTCAGAGATATCTCCCAAATCCTCAACATTAAAGTCAAGCTTGTCTGGACGCACTTCAATTACCTAGGCATACCAATCACTAAAAAGTCTTTCTCTTCAGCTATGTGGAGACCAGTAATACAAAAAATAAAGAATAAGGTTCTCTCTCTTGGTATGCGCTAACTCAATATTGCAGGGAAATCCACTCTCATACAATCAATTATGTATGCCTATCCCATATATACCAACTCAAGGGTACTTGCCCCAAAGATGATCACTAGCAGCATAAGTATGGAAATAAGAAAGTTCCTCAAGCAAGGGGGCAAAGTTCAATCTAAAAAATTCCATCTCATTAAATGGGATGTAGTTAAGGCCTGCAAATTTAATGGGGGATTGGGAATTAGAGATCTAGAGCAGATGAATAAAGCGTTAGGAGCTAAGCTGGTATGGAGAATGGTTACTAGAAACAGGGATTGGTGGAAAGAGGTCATCAGAAAGAAAAAAAATATAAGGAAGCCACACTCCATAGTTCTTTGTCATCCTTGGGATGGGCAAGGCACATCAATTTGGCAGCTATGCAAATCTTCTTTGAATTTAATCCAATATGAATACTATTGGGTTCCAAGTAATGGTAAGAAGATCAAGGTTTGGGGTGATAGAGTTCTTGGTAACCCCCCCATATCTTCTCTCCCTCACATGGAGGATCTCTCCAATTGGGCAATTAGTAATGGACTCATTACTCTTTATGATCTATCCACATAGGATAGGAAAGGAAAATGGACTGGCTGGAAATTATTACAACCTTCGGATCATCTGAAACAAGTTGTTGACCACTTGCTTCCCCTCCTCCATGGCATGGGCCCCATCAGCAAAAAATCTAAAGACTCCATTAGGTGGGGAAGAAATGGTACATATACAGTCAAAGAGGGATGCAATCTACTCCAAACAAATTTGGCTACAGCTTCAGCAAATCTCTGGAAGAAGGTTTGGAATCTAGACTGTATTCCAAAAGTCAACTGTTTTATATGGCTGCTAATACACAACAAGATTTTAACAGCAGACAATCTCACCAAAAGAGGTATAGAAGGCCCCTCCAAATGCACCCTCTGTAATGCAGACTTGGAAACAGCCACGCACCTTTTTCTCCAATGCAAAGTTGCTATACAAATTTGGAGAGCTATCTTGCATAAGGTTTGTGTTTTTTTCAAACCTCCAGACACCCTTGAACAACTTTTAATAGCTTGGAACAGACTTTTCCCAGGAAATCTCAAGAAAAAGCCTACTTTAAAGTGGTTGTGGAATGTCCTCCCTAAGAACATATGTTGGCAGATCTGGTTGGCAAGGAATAGATCAATCTTCAAGGGAGAGAAGGTTATTATCAATCGGATAGCAACAAAGATTATTGGGATGACTACTGAAAAATTAGCTACAAGAGGATTGGGATTTCCAGATGCAGAGGATATCCTAGCTCAGGTAACCAAGTGGTGCAACATTTTCTTCCAGAGGAGTTCCCCTCAGTCCAAAAACTACAACAGCAGGTAGTCATGGGAAATAAGAAAAAACTATGATGATTTCTCTCGATGGATCAATGATCAAAACTCTTATGCTTTATTCTTTGATGGTGCCTCAAAAGGCAACCCAGGAAAGGCAGGGGCAGGGGGTCTTATTCTGAATCCAAGAGGACAAATAGTCAATTATTTTGCGTAGGGATTGGGGAGTAAAACTAATAGTGAGGATGGGTGGTTGGCTTTATTTCAAGGGTTGGAGATGATTGATGCAAATGTCATCACAAGGCTGATAATCTTGGGGGATTCTCGCCAAGTGATCCTCAAAATGAAAACAGGTTATACTACAGGATCCATAAAATGCAAAAGACTGCACAGCAGGATCCAACAGCTTCATCTCGTTGAAAGCACAGAATATTATCATATCTTAAGAGAAAATAATGACAAAGCAGACACAATGGCAAACAAGGGGGCCTCTCTCTCACAAGGTATAATAATTTTAGATGGAGAAGAGACAAGCTATAAACATATCCCCTAAGAATCAAATTGGGTGTCTTGTAGCAAGTCTGAACATGACACGGTTTGCTGCTCAAAATTCACACGGGCAACTTTACATTTTCAGAGATTTCCTGGCAGGTCATGCAGCTCTCTTTCATCTCAAATTGGCTTCAAATATTTACTATATTACTTTGCCTCTAATCAGCAGTCAGAATGCTTTGAACGCGTGGGCTCTTTTCACCTCTAATGAGTGGGCTCTCTTCACCTCTAACGCGTGGGCCCTCTTCACCACTCCATCGCTCTCTACACCCTCTCCACGATATTATCATGAAGTCTGGAATCACGACTCAGGTCCTCTCTCTGCCAGCGTGATAATACATAATTGGGAGAAAGTCTTTAGTTTTGCTATATGTTGGTTCAATAAGCACTGGGAAAATTATACCGGAGAGGATAACAATAAGTAGAAGTCGAATTTGAATGGAGGGCACGATTGGGTTGAATTGGAGAGGTGTTGCCCTGGAAATGTAGAGAAATTCAACCATCAGAGTGAAAGACAAAGATGCAACCTTTATTCTTTGAGGACTGGTAACGAGTAAGGTAAGATATGGAGAAGTAGCAGAGGCGCTCGTGACCGTAAACAAACAGTGGATAAAAAGCTTATGAATCAAGGAAATCATGTTCAGGATAAACCAGCACAAGTATTTTGGAGGAACAAGAAAGACATTTACGCTCAGCTGGAGACAAAAGCAAATTGGTTTGATCGTGTTTTTCAACATAATATTGAATAATCAATTCATCAGAGTATACTCTACTTCTATAAAATCAAAGAATAGTTTCAACTACAGATGCTCAAGATGGCCTAACTTTTGGATCTGTTTAATTTCACTTTTGGCCTCTCCGGCTGAAAGCTCCTTCAATAAATTTTTGTACTGAATGGATGTGCACATCCCATTTAATTCACTCTTTTCTTAGTTTTTGTTAAAAAAAACATCATACTTTCCTATATAATTCATTTTTTACAATTCAAACACCCAACATTGGGAAAATCCTTAAATAATTGATTTTAAATTCACGATAAATTTACTTATCGGACTCCAATTTGAACAATTTGTGTTTTTTTAAATTGAGCATTTTCATTAGAGGAAATAATGTATAGTAAATTATTTAAATTATACAGATAGTTTTAAAATTTGATATTAATCGTTGCCTTTTTTTCTCCAAAAACATTTGTAAAACAAAATATATATTCCCCACTTTTTTGCCCAAGAAAGGGCTTTGATACCAAATGTTGTCTTCCTTAAAATATACGAAGATACAAGATATAAATCATCTTTCAAATAACATAATATATTCACATAATAAACAATAATGTTTGACATTATAATGTAGATAAAACCTTTAAGATAGGGAAACACCATTAACTAGGAATGGAATCACTCCACAAGCTATATGCTTGCTATAACTATTACATCCAACACACTTAACAAGACATCTCATTCCATAGCTTTTACTTATTTATATAGTTTCTATCTAACATTATAGTTACATTCTAAAGAAGGATCTTTCTAGTAGGTGGAACCTTCTAGATACTTTCTAGAGAAGGGACATTCTAGTAGGTAGAATCTTCAAGTAAACCTTATTACAATTATTTATTTTCATGATAGTTGGGCCTCCCTAGGAGCCCTATAATATCTTCCCTAGGTATATTACATATATAGTCCTCGACTCCAAGTTGTAGATGGTGTAATATGAACTCACGTGCTAGAAAGAAANTCTCTCTCTCTCTCTCTCTCTCTCTCTCTCTCTCTCTCTCTCTCTCCAAGAAGTTCAACGTCGTAATCTTGCTTATTGCGAATGATATAATAGAAAAAATTTATGGCTTTATTTCTAAAAAGTATGCGTACATATCTTAAAACTAGCTTCAATGTGAATAATATATTTTCGTTGATGAATTAGTGAAATAATGATAGGTATTAGAGACCAAATCAAAAGCTATTTTTAGTAAAAATGGATGGCCATGTCCACTTAGGCCACTATGACACTTTAGGGGGAAACAATAGTAATGGGACAATTAAGATAAATGTTTTCTATTTTAGGGATTAGAATGAAGATTTTTAGGGAAAAGGTGTGATGCTAGCAAATAATTGAGAAAATTGTGAGTAGAATTTTTTGGTCAAATTAGTATCCAAGTCAAGTTTTGGTCATAATGTTGAGTTCATATGGTGATGAATATAAAGGAAATGGGGCTAAAGTGAAGCGTAAAAGGTGATTATTTCCATCTGACAAAGAAACAAAGTGGAATTAGGTTGTTAACACCTAGCCTAAAAATTTGTCTCTTTTCCACCATGTTCCTAAAATGAGGCCATCTCCCAGTCATTCAATGCACGTGAGAGATTGACAGGGAAGCATTCTCGTGTAGTTAAGGAAACATAGACTAAGTGCAACCATCATGGAGAGTATAAGAGTTCTAAATTCATCATGTTAAAAGTAACGTCGAACATCATTTCCTCGATCCTCTCATTCATCATTCACTTTATTGAATCATTCACAGTCATACTAGAAGTTACTCTGTGTGTTAGTCATTTCTATATATAGAAAAACAAAAACAAAAACAAAAAAATGAATAAAAGCTATATTATTAAGAGAAAATTAATAAAAAAGACAATGATGGTAAGAAAACATAGACATGTCAGATGCCTCCATGTGCTATGCTTTCTTCTCGATTCATAAACCTCACATAAATCAATTTTTTTTTAAAATGCTATATTTCAATTTCATGGATTAACATCGTTTAACCCTTTTATATTAACATATTAATATAAAATATAATTTTTATATAAAAATAAATAATAAAAAATATCTGGATATTTTATGCATAGAACGATACAACAATTATTTACAAAGAAAATACCATTTAACTTATAATCTTCAAAGATAATGTTGGAGAGATTTCTGAGGAGAGCGGTTGGGGGAGAGGATGATTTATAGGGTTGGACGTTTTGGCTAAACGCTGGTAGGCTAGGCCGCACTGGTTTGCATGCAGGCGCCAGTTTAGGGCTTCCTGCGGAGGATCATGGCTTCGATGGGGCCTAGAGATACCGATTCGATGGAAAGGGAGTGGAAAAAAGGAAGGGAGAAGCAGGATGATGGTGGGGACGGGGTTGGGAGGCATGTAGGAACCGGGTCAGGAAAGAAGTTTGGACTCGGGGGCTGTTTGTCGAAGACCACCACTATTCCAGTGATTCAAATAAGATCTGAGACGGTTAGAGGTAGGATCGAACTTTGGAAGGAGAAGGCCCTAATCGGGAAATTTGTGGGGATCTATCCAAAGGAGAAAGATCTGGTTAAATGGATAAACAGTGTGTGGAACCCTAATGGGCATTATGATCTAAATCTGGGATCGAAGGGTTTCTTCACTATTATCTTTCTCAACCAGGAAGACAATGATAGAGTCATGGAGGGAGGCCCGTATTTTTTCTTCTCGGCTGGGTTATACCTTCGACCATGGAAGGAACGTTTTAACCCAGAAACAGAAGCCTTGATGGTCACCCCAGTCTGGATTCGCCTTTTCTCACTTCTAGGTGAATAGTAGGATCTGGATACATTGAAGGACATACGAAACACCCTTGGGGAATTCATAAAAGTAGCAGAACAAACTGAGGTCCAGAGTTATACCTCCTTTTCCCAGATATGTGTCTATATGGACCTCTCCAAAGAACTCCCAGAAGCAATTAGTTTAAACTGGGAAGACGAGGAATGGATTCAGCCCATAGACTATGAGCAACTCCCCTTCCGATGTTGGCACTGTCATGACTATGGTCATCTCGAGAGGAACTGTCCCAAACTAATCCCTGGGGTTGGAACGTCTGACCAACATCAGGAAAAGGAAACAGAAATGGATGAGTTCACGTAAGTAAAAAACAGACGTAGAAGCAAAGGTGGCGGGAGACCCAATGCAAAAAAGGAGCAGGTGACAAAGGTGCAGCGATCCAGAAATTCTTTTGAGGTGCTGGGGAGGGAGAATGAGGAAGGGGACATCACTAAAGAAAAAACTGTAGCAGAGCAATAGGAAGGATTGATCAAGGCCCCAGAGGAGGAGGAGGTGCAACATATGGACATGACTGAGGAGGAAGAAGGTGACGATATGGAATTAGGCGAGCTAGATATGGACGCAATTGAGGAAGAATGTGGGCATAAGGGACAGGGTTATGTCTCCCGACGCCAGATTGAAATCCTTCAGGTGGCAATCATAAGAACTGGTTCCCATGAGAGTCTGGGGATTGACCCAGATCCGTAAAAAGGAAGTAAGAGGAAATCTTTGGAAGAGGAGTTAAGAAGGGGATGAAAGATTAACAAGCAACATATTGCTGCAATAGGTGTTAGACTCATTGAATCTGGCCAATATCCAACGATCAAGGCGACCTTCTCTGAAGTTAATAAGGCGTGTCAATGACGCTCATATCTTGGAATATAAGGGGATGTAGCAACCCCAGGAAGTGGAAAACCCTCAACAGGAAAATCAGGCAGGAAAACCCAGATATCATTTTCCTCCAAGAAACTAAATGTAGCCTTGAGGGCTTGGTGAAAATCAAGGACAAAATTTGGAAAGGCAGTCACCTAATGGCCCTAGATGCTGTTGGACAAGTGGGTGGAGTTGCAATTCTCTGGAAACCAGGGGTTGTGGAACTCTCTGAATGGCGAGCAAACAAGTTTTCTCTTATGGCATAATTTCGCATCATTGATTCGGGAGTGAAGGGCTCGTTGGGGAATGTTTAAGGCCCCAATAGCTTCCCTGAGAAGTATACCTTCATTGACTTCCTCATCTGGCTCAAAGACCAAACTAAGGTTGGAAATTGGGTGATCGAAGGGGATTTCAACCTTATTGCCAACCTAGGGGAAAAGAAGGGTGGCAAAAGAGTTTTGGATAAATATTAAGAAGCCTTCTGCGAGTTCCTGGATCAAAGTCCCCTAGTGGACCTAGAGACAAGCACTAGGTGGTTTACTTGGAATAATAAGAGAGGGGGGGGGGAGCACCTAGTGGCCTCTCTCCTTGATCAATTCATGGTCTCAGAGAACATTATTCATAGTACAGGGGAAATTGTGGCAAATGTTCTCCCTGCAACAGGCTCTGATCACTGGCCCATTTGCCTCTCCTGGGATTGGTCAAGTTCCTCTNNNCCCCCCCCCGCCCCGCCCCAGGAACAGTTATGTACCATTTTCAGTAGAAACTCAAGGCCCTGAAAGCCAAAATCTGCACGTGGAACAGGGAGGAATTTGGGAATATCTTTGAGGAAAAAAAAAGGTTGTTAAGTGAGCTGGACCTCATAAATAGAAAGGGCATGGAAGAAGGTTAGGACAAGGACATGAAGGTCAAAGAGAAAGATCTTATGAGTCAAATTGAGGCAAGGGAAAGGCAGGAAGGAATATTCTGGCAACAAAAATCTAGGGTTAAGTGGCTCCATGAGGGAGAAAGAAATACCAAGTTTTTCCATAATTTGGTGATTTAGAATAGGCGTAGTTCTAGAATCCAGAAGCTAAGGAAAAGGGATGGTAGTGGAGTGGAAACCAGAAGGGAGATAGAGGCAGAGCTCACGCAACATTTTACAGAGATTCTCAGTGAGGATGGAGAGGATAGAGGTAGGGATATAGGACAAACCACATGCCTAACCCCAAGGGCAGTCACTAGAGAAAACAATGAGACGCTGACCAAACCTGTGGTGATGCAGGAGGTAGAGGAAATAGTCAATCAAATGGCCTTAGGGAAAGCTTCAAGCCCGAATGGATTCACCTCCAGCTTTTTCCACTACTTCTGGGATCTCGTCAAAGAGGAGTTCCTTGAGATCGTGGACGAATCCATAAATAAGAAGGGAGTCCTTAAAGCCTTTAATGCAGCCTTCCTAACCTTAATACCCAAGGAGGAAGGGGCGGACAATCCAGACAAATTTCGACCAATAACTTTATGTAATGTGATCTACAAAATTATCTCCAAGGTAATTGCTAACCGTTTAAAACCTCTCCTTCCCAAGCTTATCAGCTCTGAGCAATCAGGGTTTGTGGAAGGAAGACAAATTCTGGACGGGGTCATTCTTGTTCATGAGGTGCTCCACTTGCTGAAAATCATGAGGCAACCAAGTATGATGATCAAGCTAGATATAGCAAAGGCTTATGACAAATTGAATTGGCAGTTTATGGGAAAAAAGTTGGAGGACTATGGATTTTTCTAGGGCTGGGTGGAATGGGTCATGGGCTTAGTCACAACCCCCTTCTTCAACATCCTCCTAAATGGATCGTCGAATAGTACTTTCTAGCCAACTCGTGGTATCAAACAAGGTGATCCTTTGTCCCCTTTCCTCTTCATTCTTATGGTTGAAGGCTTGAGCCGCCTTATCATGTCACAGACAGAGAGAGGAGAACTCAGAGGGTTAAAAGTCCATGATGGAATGACACCTCAGACTCATCAGCAATTTGTAGACGATACCATGCTCATGGGGCACCCTTTAATCCAAGAAGCACAAATCTTCAAAAAAAGCTTGAACCTATTTGCTAAGACCTCAGGCTTAGATGTCAACCCAAACAAATCATAGGTCTTTTTTGTGAACACCGCCCTAGCCACTCAGAGGAACATCATTCGAATCCTGGGTTTCTCGAAAGGATCTTTGTTGTCTAAGTATCTGGGAATACCCCTCGGGGTGGGGAGGCTACAGAAAATGTCTTGGCAGGAACTCCTAGATATAATGAAGCAGAAGCTCTCAAGTTGGGTACTCCAACCCTTAAAAACTTTCCCAGTAGGTTGATCCTGGTTAAAACTGTCATGCAGGATATGCCCATTTACCTATTCTCGATTCTCTCAACTCCTAAGTCTATCCTCAAGGAAATCTGAAGCCTGCAACGGAACTTTTTGTGGGGTGGTAGAGAGGCGGAAGTTAAATTTTCCCTGGTCTGTTGGGAGGATATCTGTCGCCCAAAGGAGCAGGGAGGATTGGGGCTCAGAGACCCTGAAGTTATGACTGAGAGCCAGGCTGCAAAATTCTG
The DNA here is from genome assembly GCA_001517045.1 of Pseudotsuga menziesii. NCBI lineage: Eukaryota > Viridiplantae > Streptophyta > Pinopsida > Pinales > Pinaceae > Pseudotsuga > Pseudotsuga menziesii. Next base: position 102,322 of record LPNX010930409.1, on the reverse strand, counting down.
GTGGCGATGGGTAAATCATTTATTTGAGCCTTGGGCCAAGCTATGGCACATTAAATATGCTTGTGATAGGCCCATCCATCAATTGATTAGGTTCAACGAGGTACTGAGCGGGTCCCCCATATGGATGAAAGCGCTGACTAGTAGGAATATTGTTCAATATCATAGCTTTTGGGAGATCAGGTATGGTAGCAGTGCCAAATTCTAGGATGACTCATGGAATCAGCTTCCCATCCTTGGGATATTTCTGAGATGGATTCATATTAAGGAGAAGGCCATTGAGGAGGGCAAGGTTCAGGTGAACCAATATTGGGTGATCAAAAATTTAGAAGATCAAAGACAATGGGATTTTCAGGAAAAACTTGAGCTTACAAGTGCAGATGATTGGGGGGCTTTCCAGGAAGAAATGCTCAAACGCTTCATCAAGATTAAGGAAGGCCCGGATATATTAAGGTGGGGTTATATGGATAGGGGTTCCTTTAGCATAAAGGAAGCTTACAATTTCATACTGGGTAACCATGTGGAGGATGACAGAATCTGGAAGAAGATATGGACTTTGAATCTCTGGCCCAAGGTAGCGCTTTTTGTGTGGCTAGTTTTCAAAGGAAGGATCCTGACCAGCGAAAACCTGAGACGACGCGGGGTGCAGGGACCCTCTCAATGTTGTCTTTGCTATCAAGAGGAGGAATCCATTGGTCACCTCCTGGATAAGTGCTCATTCGTAGCTTCCATATGGGACAAAGGGGCGATGGGGTTCAGAAGAAGCGATAGGAGGCGTGGCCAGCCGACCCAAACCCTGAAAGAGTGGCACCCAAAAGCCTTTAAGAACCCAATCATCAAAACTATGTGGGACGCCTTTTCGAGTATGGCCATGTGGTGTTTGTGGAAAGAACAGAATGATAGGCTCTTTAAGGATTAATGCAGAGATACGGAGACAGTGTGGAAGGCGATGAAGGACAACCTGCTATCATCCATCCGGAGCATGCAATGGCATGATCAGGATAAGGTAATCCCCGCCAAAGAAACTTAGATTGCTACGAGTTGAGGACTCAACAGCTCTCATATGGCTTGCCTGCGAAGACGTGACAAAATATGCAAGCCATCCAGCCTGAAATTCTGGTCCGCCCCTCCCCCTCATGTTTTTAAGCTTAACTTCAATGGAGCCTCTAGGGGAAATCCTGGGTCTGCGGGCTATGGAGGACTATGTCGTGACCATGATGGACGGATCATGATTGTTTTTATGTGAGCAATTGGTGTGGACACTAATAACTCAGCCGAATTAGAGGGTATGATATGCAGTTTTGAAGTTCTGATCAGAGTTGGTTGCTTCCCTGCGATCATCGAGGGAGACTCGAGCATCCTTATCCAGATGGCCAAACGAATGGTGAGTGGACTGCCTGCGAAAAGGTATCCTCTAGCTGGCACCTTGCCAGTAGGTTAGACTACCTTCGCACCCTCCTCCTTACTCACACGGTGGTTTCCTTTAGCCATTTCAGACGTGAGGCCAACAAAGCAGCTGACTTGCTAGCTAATGCCAGCGTGGAAGGTGAACCGGGTTTACGATGTGACAGACTAGAGGCATTTGGTGTGGAAGAATGGGCCCGACATTGCAGACAAGTGGCCTCCAGGGACCTAGATAGTAGGACACAGGTGGCTCGTCCAAATGATGGTAGGACAGATGGGGATAGGAGGCGTGAGCATGCCCAGGCCAGATCCTCCTAAATGCTCCGCCTGAGATGTGGGTTAAATGATCAAATCAGATGGTGGTTGTCCTTCGCCATCATTATGGTTTATGCTACAGAGAATGATAAGATGGGTGAAAAGAGGCAAGATTGTTGGCATGATTGGGTTCTTAATTTCCATAAGAGGAGCGCAGCAGGCGAAGGTACGATGGATCTCATTATCATGATCATCCTAACGTGAGCAACGTACAGGGATGGGAAGGTTCTCACGCTTCCCCTCTCCTCTTATTCATGGAAGGCTTGGTTTCCCACCACCCTTCGGTGTTGTAAAGTTTTTGGGCTTTAGAGCCACGCCATCTCTCTAGTTTTCCCTTTGGTTTTTGTTATTCAGGGTGTGTTTCGGCTCTGCTCCCTACTTCTGTTTTGCATTCCCCTCCCCTGCCTTATGGCTCCCAATCAGTCGTTTAGAATGGATTTGGGCTCTGGGGAAGTTTCTGCTCACCCAGACCGCAAGTGTAAGGGTATCTTGAGGCGGACTCATCAAGCAACTAGGGCTCAACTTCAAGCTCAAGAGGCTGCAGACTTTTTTAAGGAGCATGTCCCGCTCGGCATTCGTCTGGAGGTCGAGAAGGTGGTTGGAGATCTTTGGGAAGAGGTGAAGCTCATGCCGAAGGAATGCCTGCACGAGGAAGTAGCGGACTAGGTCCTTGACCCAGGCACCACGACAGGCAGAGCCTCTGCTTACGATCGTCTGCTGATGATATATTGGGTGACCATGCGATTAGTGGGACATTCCTCAGTGGTGAGAGAAGCCAAGTGTGAAGGGGATGAGGAACCAGTGAAGGTCTGGAAGGAACATAACAATGAGTGTCACCTCATGCACCAGAATATTGATGTAATCGCAGCCAAGCTGGGCTGCCCTTTTTATCCTGCTGGACGAGGATTGCTGGAGTATGCTCGATCACGGGCGAAGGGTAGTCGTTGCGGAAAAGTGCGCATGGGAGAACATTCAAGAAATCAAGGCGAAGCTGGCCCCCAGAATGTCTCTATTGTTTCGGTCCCCACTGTATGTCCTAGCTTGGGCATCACCCCTCCAGACCGGGTTTGAATTTTCCTTTTTCTATCTTTGTTTTTAGTAATGTTGGCTCCGGCTTTATTAAGGGGTTGCTTGATGCAAGCCAGTAGTAGATGTTTTTATGAACAATCAGTTTATGGGGTTTTTAGGACTCACTAGACTATTTAGAGCCTCTGAAATTTTGTGGGAAGGGAACTTCTATAATTTGATAGGAAAAGTTGTGATGGGGGTGTGTAGAAGGTCTAGGAAAACTCTATATTCTTTTTTGGGAAGAAAGAACAGGTTTGGTACCAGATGGTGTCAAGGACACTCCAGACTTTTGACTGATAGAGACAATATCTGCTATGTAATGTTGCTTCTGTAAAGTAATACAATGTTTTATTTATAATAAAAAAACTTATAATCTTCAAAGCATAACTGTTTATTCATAAAATTAAATTCAAGTAATTTAATATAACTTCACTTTTTGTTAACTAAATAAAAGTAGTGATAAGTATTGACATTCATTTTCTCCACAATGTTTACATCAAACTTCTCATAATTGTTTGTCAAACTTATACCCATATACAAAATATCATTGGGAGTTGGAATATATATTTATTACAAGGTAAATATTGGCGAACTTGAGAAGACATGTCCTATATTGAATCTTTCTCATGGTTATGAGGAAGTAGCTTTCTTGATGCAAATTAAGAATTTGCTTGAATTTTACACCGAATGATAAGAACGCCCATGTTAGTTCTCGAACCGATTTGAAGAGTTGGGCCGAAATACTCTTTAAATTGGAAACAATACAAATTTGAAATAAAAAGTGTTTTTTTTTAAATGTAACTCATATTAAGAGAATTATCCCCAATATAGTTCGAAAAATAAATAGGAAAAAGAACATGTTCCATGTATAACTTCTACAATATCGTGTATCAACCAAGATCTTTGGTGTTCATCATGAGTGATAATAAGAATCTTGAATTTATTAGTCTCTTCCTTCAGGTTGGTAGGGACTATATTATTAGTCTCTTCCTTCAGGTTGGTAGGGACTATATGATTCGGTGTGTCGTTTTGTCATTAAATTGGTACGCAACTCAAAATTTATAATTCTAAGTTTTTATTAAAAACAAAATCAAACACTTTTGCTAGACCAATCAATGACTGAAACCTTTTCTATAGACCAACCAACAAAATCGACCTCTTATTTGGCCTCTTTCCGAGGCAGACATGTTTTCAATATCATGTTATCCTATGTTTTTAAGTTTTTTATGGGATGCTTTATGGCTTTAATTTACGAGTTTGATTAATGCTTTTTGTTTGTTTGTTTAGCATTAGTTTCATAGCGACTCTCGGCATTAAATGTTTGCTTGATCTCTAGAAGCCACCCCTTTCCCTCTTTACCTCTAGAAGCTGCCACAGGAACCCTTTGCTCTGCCAAGTTGCCACGAGATCCCTTTGATCATGGTCATGGACACTTCTAGGCTTTCCACTACACCATTATTCACCTTAAATGACACCACTATTCACAACCTTCTACTTGCAAATTCTGCAACATAGACTATTCTTGTTGGTCTTGGTTGGTGCTAGAATGAAAGCGGTCTGCGGCCAAATGTAAATGGTCTGAGGACGAGCTTGTTGAATGTAGATATTTTCCCATCATTGCTAATATGTTTAGCTATGTAACATAAACCGATATTTTTGGTGCTCAACAACAAAAGGGGTATGAGGCAATCTGAAAGCAGTCTGAGGCAGCCTGAAGAGAGGGTCTCCATCTTCAAGAAGAATTTACACAAGGCTCTTAGACACCAGGTTTGAACACTTTTCTTTGTCTTCTAATAGGACAAGTGGCTGGTTCTCCTTCCCTTTTGTCCCTCCTCCCCTTCCGAAATAATAGAAAGTAAAAGAGAGGTGCTCCTACCTAGAAAAGAAAACCTCCATCAATAGAGAAGAGGTAGGTGGGGGGTTATTTCTATATGGGGAGGTGTAATAGGTGCACTTCCTAGTACCCATCGATTCTTATATGGATACATCGATTTGTCTTTTGTGCTTTTACCCTACACCTCAAAGTTTTTAATAACATGAAGGTTGATCTCACTTAGTGCAGGGATAATTGAAAGCACTGCCTATGGAATAAAGAATTCCCAAATGGGTGGGGTGTGTCCTCTTGCTTTTGATCATCTATATTCTCGTAGGTCGCCTCTCGTTGTTACTGAAATCCCTCTTTATTCTTACCATTTGGTTTGCTAGTGCTCACTCAACTGCAGTAGCACAAGCCACTTCATTAATCGGATTCAACATGTTCTAGATAGATGGTCTCCCATAGTGGATGGAATGCATGACCAACCGGTTCTTTGTTTTCAAGAGTAAAACAGTGATGTAGCCAGTTCAGTCAATCCCTATGATTTCCCATTAGCTAATCAATTAGAGTGGTGGGATATATCTAGATATGTTCAATGATTCGTTTCGTAGTGATTAAATAATAGATTCATGAAGAAACTCTATAAAATGGATAGCTAAGTATAATTGACAAATTAAATGAATCAGTTAGAGGGAAGGAATTTCTCCATGGGTCGATTTCTTCGCCTTCTGTTGTTACATCATTCACAGGTCAAAAAAGCTCTCTAAGATGGACAACCCCTCGCTTGAGCATCTGGATCGTTGGATTCATCAGCCTTCTTTTTCATAATTCTTATAGCACAATCCATTTCTCAGAGGGTTGAAACTACAGGAATGAATCACCACCACCGTGGGATACCAGACTGGCCATACACCTACCTTATAGGCAACACTCTTAGTGTTGTGCTTTTTTTATTGTTTTTGCAAGCATTTCTTATCAGTGGTGCACTATTTTTTTTGTATGATGTTGCAATTCTAGAGCAAGTTGTATACATCAGAGGTTCTATTACTATGCATGACACACTCCCTCCATGCAGTGCTGTGAGTTGTCAAGCATGCAATGCAATGGGTTATCAAGTGACCATGCATTGTCTTGTCGGGGGAGAAGGTGACTCTATGTAGTGTCACGTCACAATTTCCTATAGCCGCATGACCCTCCTCGCCATGCCAACAACCTCCTTGATTTGCATCCCCTAACATGTACCCTCCTTGAATTCCCCCCCATACCCCATGAATTTAACATGTACGCCCTAACCTGCATTGTCTACCTTTACTCTTTGTCTTCATCCTCCAATGTCGGTCAAATACAACATATTTTTAAATATGAGTTGAATGCATAATAACATCATATGATCCACTCCTCTATTTAATTTGTCTATTAGTGTTTTGTTTTGGCATTGACGGTAATTACTTTATCGTAATTTTGTTTCTATTTGTTTTCATTATAAACACTTTCATAATTATAATTTAATCCCTATAAAACGATTTCTGGGAAATTTAACCCTTGGAATTCTTAAGTTTAGTCTTTAATGTCTGGTCCATGGATGTAATTTATACACTGACTTTAATGATCTTAAAACAAAAATAAATTGACAGTGGATTTGTTGCTGATTTGAATTGCTATATGTTTAAATTCAATTTTATAGTTTGCTCTATGTTTAAATTCAATTTTATAGTTTGCTATATGTTTAAATTCAATTTTATAGTTTGACTGTGCAACCTGTCCATAATTGTTGTTGCCAACAGAGTTGTCTCCATCAATTAAACCTGGAACAATTCATTAACATGGCAAATAAATACGCGCATTCATCTGCATGGATTCAAAATTGTTGTTTAAACAAAAAGTTGGAATTCGGAGAGTTGATGCAGAACATGGCAGGTGTAGGTGGTGAAATGACATAATTTACTATCCTTTAATACCTAATTTAAGGTAAAACTCGACATGGTGTAATAAAAGCTGGAAAATCCAAGCTATCAATAAAACCCTAATTGCAATATATGGAGGGTTGATAAGAGAAACTCTCATACACGCAAAGCATTATATACTACGCTAGAAATCAAGTTAATGGATTAGCTGAAAGTAGTTGGCATTTTATTGGGCACTGATAACAGACTCGAGGTGATACAAGCTTTGCAATCTGGCGTTGAACTCCTTCCGTTTTTGGTGAATGCAGCAACTACGGTGGCATGCTTCTTTTTCTACGAATTGGTAAAACAAACTCCATGATTCCTTGAAGCCCAATACACTTAGGTTGACACATAATAGCTTAATCATGTGTGTCTTTTAACAACACGGTAGACTTCATAATCGAGATCTCTTTCCCTTAGTTGACAGTAGTTCGGTGACTATTTAATGTTCTTTTAATCCACGTGGCATCTTGGATAATTTTGAAAACCAAACAACCTGTGAAAACTGTTGAATCACTGCTAATTTAGTGCAGTAACCAATCCTCATAGTAGCAATCTTTTGGCTGGTTGTTGGAGTAATATTCATGCAATACTTAGTAAAACCTTGTGGCGATCATCCACGCTATATGGTGCCGATCATATTCGGTCTTTATTTTTCTCTTTGCTAGTGAATAAAGTCAATTCGAGATAGATGTTAATGGGACAACTTGTGGCATATTTGAGATATGCTTATTATGGTTTCATAATCACATCTTTTTATAACAAATATTGCTATTCTCTTTGGCACGAGTTTGGCATACTAATAAACAAATATTTCCTACAAACATAGTTTAAGATTATGCTTTGATTAACAATGACAATTTTTGGCTGACATTAAAAAATACTTTGACTGTTTTGTGAGGATTCTGCTTTAGACAACTTGATTAAATTGTTGTGAGGGCCTTGTCCAATGGCATGTGTGTTATAATTATAATCTCAAAATCATAAATTTAAACATATGCACTCCAAATTTATTTGACAAAAGTTGATGTGCATAATAAAGTAGTATGTTAATCAGTACTACTTACTGTATACTTGAATCTCTACAATGAATCCTCAAGACTCATAATCTTCAATTCTCTCACGAAGGTAGCCCTTTAAATCATGACTTTGAACTATAGCTGTACCTTTAACGATACAAGAATCAGGGATATGGTTTCAAATTGAGCAATGATGTTTTACTTACAATCAACCAATTACATAAGGCATGGACTTGCTGCCTTTAGAAGCCCACCTTGTTTACCTTCTATTATTTGTAGGTTATATTTATATTTTTTAGTAATAACTTATATGTTATTTTATTTCATGTAAGTTAAAAAACATAATTATGTATAATGGGATTCAAGTTGGGTTGAGAATCTAGGATGAAATTACAAGCTATATTTAACATGATGGCAACACTCCATAGGTAGAGGCATACACACTATAGGTTAGACGTTCAATGAAATACATTCTCAAGAGGAAAACTTGCTCCAAAACAGTGTTTTGAAGTGGGAAACAATATAGAACATAGCTCGTCAATTTCAGGCAATGCACAATAAGGCTTATTATTATTATATATGGAAAAGTGAGGTAACTTATGCAGCGCAAAAGTAACTCTGTATTTAATATGACAAATCATGAATAAAACTGAAGAGGACATAGCATAACCTATAATGGAATCAATCTCCAAGCATGAACAAGTTTCAGAATACTGTATCATGTTTATTAAGTTCTACAGCTCTTACATCAACCTTCAAAGACTATTTACTCAAACTCTTTGCCTACTCAGAGCAAGAACAAAGTTTCAGCAATCACTCTACCAGCAAGGCCTGCATTAGAATGCTTATAATTAACATGCCCTGGCCCATTGTCCTGCTGTAAATATATAGGTTCATCACTACTTATAGAGCTCACAATTGAAACATATGTATAAGATGAGCCTCCATCTACATCTGTAATATCCAACATGCTCAGTACTTGATCAGGTAAAGGAAGTGGTAAAGGAGATAATCTCCCAGACCTATTCCTAGAAGGTTGAGTCAAATTGAAACCAGATTCTGCACGACCCAGAGATGATGGCAGGGGAAGTGGTTTCCCATGTGGCATTTCAGCAAAACTTTGGGAATGTGATACATGGGCAGAACGCAAAGGTGATGCGGAGTCTGTTCTAGGTCCATAACCATTCTCTTAAGTTGTATCAAGACCACATCGCCTAGATGCTCCTAAATATTGGAAGCCTCCCTTTTCTTCTGATAAGAATTTCAATTTTTCGGATATACTTCTTGAAAACAAAGAATGAAGTATTCAGGAAATTCAAGGAATTCAAAGCCTTGATAGAGAGCAATTCAAAAAGAAGAATCAAGACACTCAGAACAGATAAAGGTGGAAAATATACTTCAAAAGAATTTGAAGCCTTTTGTAAATAAGCTAGAATCAAGAGGGAACTAGCCACTCCCTACAATCCCCAACAGAATGGTGTTGCAGAAAGAAAGAATAGGACCATTATGGAAGCAGTGAAGACAATGATACACAATCAAGATCTTCCTATGCATATATGGGCTGAAGCAGCAAGAACATATGTCTATGTGCAGAATAGATTATCCCATAGTGCCCTTGATTTCAAGACTCCAAAAGAAATGTACATAGGAAAGAAGTCTAAAGTAAGCCATCTCAAGATATTTGGTTGTCCAATATATGTTCACATTCCAAAATAAAAGAGAACCAAGTTGGACCCTTCAAGAAAAAAGGGAATATTTGTTGGATAATGTGAAGACTTTAAATCCTTCAGGATATACATTTCAAGATTCCATCACATAGATATTAGTAGGGATGTAACATTTGACGAAGAAACAACTCTTAAGAAATCTAGAAAGTGTCAACATGAAGAGGTACATGAAGAGGATGTACCTCCTAGAAAAGTAGAAGTTGCATCCTCTCCTGAAATAGAAGCATTAGAAGATCATGATATGCTAGAACCTCAGGAACCCCCTACTATGGACATATCTCGAAAGAGAAAACCTGCTTGGGTAAGAGAATTAATACAAGAAGCAGAAAAGTATGGAGCTCTAGAAGGGCCCACATGAACAAGCAAGAGATCAAAGCCATTCTTCAGTTATGTGTCCTTGATGTGTGATATTATAGATCAAGAACCTACTAGGTACGAGGAAGTCGTACAAAAGAAAGAATGGGTAGAAGAAATGACGGAAGAATACTAGTTAATAATGAAGAATGATGTTTGGGATATAGTACCCAAACCAAAAAAACAAGAGTGTGGTATCTTCCAAGTGGATCTACAAGATAAAACATGCACCTGATGGAAGTATTGAAAAATACAAGGCAAGATTTGTGGCCAGAGGATTCTCTCAGAAAGAGGGGATTGATTAAGAAGCGACATTTTCTCTAGTTATAGCAAGGTACACTTCCATTAGAACCATCATGGCACTTGCATCCATGATGAAGTGGAATCTACACCAGATGGATGTAAAGACAACCTTCCTGAATGGTGTGATTGAGGAAGAAGTATACATCGAACAACCACAAGGATTTGAAGTAGAAGACATAGGAACTCATGTATGTAAGTTGAAGAAGGCTATGTATGGACTGAAGCAAGCTCCTAGAGCTTGGTATGGAAGAATAGATAGATTCTTGACAAGCATGGGCTTTACCAAGAGTAAAGTCGACCCTAACCTTTACCTGAAGGCTATGGATGATGAACCTATCATACTATCGCTATATGTGGATGACTTATTCCTGGAATGAAATGAGTAACAAATTACAAATTGCAAGAAGAAGCTTGTTGAAGAATTCAAGATGAAAGATCTTGGATTGATGCACTATTTTCTCAGCCTGAAAGTGTGGCGGAGCCTAGAAGGAATCTTTCTGAACCAGGGAAAGTATGTAGTGGAAATCTTAAAAAGATTTGATATATTGGATTGTAAAGCCATGGCCACACCCATGGATACCAACCTGAAGCTGTTATTTGATGAATCATAGAGATGTGCATTGTTTAAGCAATAATATCGACATTTTAATGTCATCATGCTTACAACAATCACATAGTAGCGAAATTATACCAACACATGTGTATAATTGCATTCTATGCAGTGTGTTGATGTTGTGCCCACAGTATTTGTGAAGTAGGGTTTGTATATTCACATGACATGTGGAGTGTAGGGAGTATATTTTTCATTTATATATCAAAGTGTTTTGACTTCATATTTATTTAATTTCATGTTATTATACCTGCCTCAGCAGGTATATTGTAATCGATTGAATTCAAACCTCTTTGACTTTTGGTATTACTTGGTGCATATTGGTGCATATTTAAAAGATTAAAATCTCTATTCCAAAGTTTAACTTTGTAATATGAAAAATAGCAATTTTTAAATATTTTAAATTTTAATAAAAATATTTGTATTTGCTATTTTGTCAACTTCTAATTAGCCAATCAAGAATGATGTCAGCCTTGAAGTTTGGTATCTGGTTTTCACTTGACACATGGCTACTATGACATCATCATTTATTATATTTTATTATTATGTTATTATTATATTTTATTATTTTATTATTATGCAGTCCTTCGACGTTACCTAACAGGAACGGCAATAGAAAATCTGTGGAGCGTTGTTTGGACCGGTCCTTCACTTTCACACCGTCAAAGATGTGGAGCAGCTAGTCAAAGACGAGCCCAAGGTCTCTATATGGCACAAGGTAACCCCTGGTGTAAAAATTGCAGACAAAAATTCTCAGGCATCTTCAAAACCGCCGATCACGAATCTGAAGAAAAGTTTCGAAAACGGCAATGGATTGCTCAACGGCTTTTCTCCCGTCGGGGTGGATTCACCCTCAACTCCTGCCGATTCAATTACGAAAACCATTTGGATGTCTCAGTCATCAGACGATTCATTTCTGACCTTACTGACTTTATTCCGGAACCAAAATTCGACTTGCAGAGGTTCGAGACCAAGTGTTGCCAATATCTCTTTGCCGAAAGAGTTCTTTCTGGAAAGGTTTAAAAGCGTTACTGCTACGCCCACTTCAGTCGAACCTGGTTTCAATTTCATCAATCAAACATCCACTGCCCAAGGTTTCATTTCTGAAAAAGATCACAAGCTGATCGATAATCCCGTCTTATGGGTATTGCAAGCTCCGAGTCAATCTGTAGGTTTCCCTACCGAAAACTTGATGCCATGGCCGGGCCAAGTATCTGACAAGTCCGTGTCAGATGCATTCTCAGACTTTTCAAGCGATGTTTGTGATTATAATTCTATAAGGGCGAATCCATCCATGTACAGACCGGGACCCTGCCTTTCTTCTCTGTTGTACTCCGAAAGATCTCTAGACCAGGATTTGCTGGACAACGCAGGCACTAATTGCATGAATGGAACTGCTCAATACTGGGATAATACTGAGAATAATAATAATAATATGAGGACGAGTAGCAGGAGCAGCAGCTGCAATAGCAGCACCGCCAATCTTGAGGTCAATAATGGCGCCGCCTTCGACCATTTTTGGGGATTCGGTGAGCGATTAGATGCATCTGACATCACCTCCGAAAATGAGCGAAAGGCTCCGCTATTTTTGGAGAAAGAAGAGACCGAATACGCTGTTAAGTGGTCTGAAATGCTGCCTCCATTTTCAAGCCACACGCAAGAGGAGACATTGCCAATGTATATTACAACAGACTCCAAGTCTCAAGATCTAGTCTCTACTAGTAACATAAATAACCATAACCAAGCTGCTCTCAATTCTGCCATTTTCCCAATATCATGGCAACAGCTTCAGAACACTGAGTATCCGGTACTCGGGGACAGGGCCACAATGCTCAGTACTCCGTTGTCTCATCCCGATTTCCACCGAATTGTTGCAGTTCTGGACCAAATTTAGCACAACTTTGAGTTCATCTTGATAATGCCAGGTTTAGTTAGTCGTTACTAATTTTTCATGGGTTTACAATATATTCCACAGATTGATTCTGAAATTCACACAAACTCGCAGCCGTGGTGGACTCAGATGTAATAAAATTACAGTTGTGATGATGTCCAGTGTCCAGGTTAGAGCTGATTTAATTTTTAATCTGTTGATGTGTAAATAGGTGAGAGATACCAAAACGCAGACTGAAAAGAAAACCAACACGTATTATATATATATAATACTTGCGATCATGAAGCTAGTCAGCAACCCAGATCAG
>LPNX010930409.1:77536-88919 GCA_001517045.1 Pseudotsuga menziesii | reverse complement strand
ATCATATATTTTTATAGCAAAATTATCCTATTGCTATATATTTCCAATCTCTTCTTAGGAGGCAGGTACTAAGCAACTTTGTTGCTTATTCCACTTGTTCTAATGTTAAAAAAAACAATTTATTAAATTGATTTTTTGAAAAATATAAAAATGAACTTTCGAATTTTTAAATTTCATTCATTCTATATTTTGATTGGTCAAAGGGGCTATCCATGGGACACAAATCTCTTGTTATTTTAAAACACAGTAAAAATAATAATATGTGGCAACTTTCAGATTTCATTGTTGACTTTTATTCATAATTTTTTTTTGTCATTTCCCATGTAATGTGGATTTTGATGTGATTAAATTTATATATTTTTATTATTTTAATGATTTTATAATGAAAAATACTTATTTTATGTAAATTTATTATTCTTAATGGGATCTTTAGCTAGAACCTCAAAACACTTCTTTCATATAATGGAATTCAAAAGTCATTCTCTTTCACTTGGGTTATCCTTGAATAAAGGTATTCCGGACCAAAGATATGGCTATAGGAGCATATTCATTGCACATATGCTTCGATCGATAGTATTGTAACCATCGAAGTGGAGCAAGCAAGAACCTAAATGATTAAATGGAATGATATATAGACAAGTAAATCCCTAATTGAAGGTATTTTCAAGAATAAATGGATTGTTCGAAAGGGAGGAGACTGCTCAATAATTCCATATCTACGTTGTAGAATTGTAAAGGAATACTCAATTTCACCTAGAAATTGAGCAGAGAGTAGCGGTCTCTCTTCAGAGCGCAAGAAACATATTTATTTTTGAAAATTGCAAGCCATTTGTTATATTTATTAGTTCCAAAAACATTAGTCTTTTTCTTGATTATTGCAAAGGAAATAATATCAAGGGTTCTACATCACATACTTTTCCCTGTTTTGATGATCAGATATCCATTTTCTTTTTGGATGGTGCAGAGAATGGTGGTGATTGTGGAGTTGGAATATACTTAAAGGTTAAAAGGGGCCATGATATTCATCTATGGATGGGTGGTGGCAAATGATCCAATATGAAGGATGAATTACTTGGCCCGTGGGGGCTTCTTTGGATTGCAAAATAAAGGGGTATACTTAAGCTACATGTTGTAGGAGACTCTCAAGCCATCATTGATTAGGTTGTTGGTCGCACTAATTTGTAGGTCCTTCATTTGAAATAGTGGGCTAGTAGAGTACATGTTTTAAAGGAATGGTTCATTTTTCTTTCCTATACTCATGCCTATCGAGAGTTCAACATAGTGGGTGATAGTCTATAAAAAAAGGTTGTTGGGGAAATGGATGGTTCGATCTTTTATGAGGAATGGGTTGATGATGTGAAGATTGATACAAGGGTACTAGACTTCTTCTAGTTCTTTGTCTAAATATAGTATTTCTTGATAGATATCAATATTGCATTTTTTGTTTTTCATGATATTCTGTAGTATGATAGTAAGGGAGTTATTGGACAGTACTGTTAAGTTGCGATGAAGGATTCAATCACGATGGTTTGAACCTCATAAATTGTTTTTATAAAGGCATGGTAACTTCGATTCTCCAAGTGGATAAATAACAAGTTATAGTTTTTATTTTGTGTTTAAAAAAAATATTATTTTAAATTTATTATGATTTCATTTTTACTTTTTTTTTTCAATTTCTATATTCAACTTAAAATGTACTTTTTATGTTTAATGAGGGCTAGTCACTTTGTAGCATATTCACTTATCAAGTACCGATTATACTTTTCATTTACAAATCGAAGTACTTTTATTTCACTTTAATTCAATTTCAATGCTATAAAAATTTCCAATGTTTTGAGAAAAACAAATTATTTAATTGAATTTTTTATAAATTAAAAATAAACATTTAAATTTCGATGATTTTAGTTTCTCATTAGTGAAAGAGGGTACACATAAAGAGAATGGTTTTGTTTTTAAAGTGCGCGCACACACACAAAAATTAATATGGAATTTTCTAAAAGTGTCATGTGGCAACTTCACATGTCATTGTTGACTTGTGTTCACTAAAAGTTCAAAAAATAAAATTTTGACACTCTCCATGCTATTTTCTTATGTTGACGAGACAAATTTTATAATTTTTTATAGCCTTAAGATTAATTCTTTACTTTTTGGATTTCTATATTCAATTAAAAACTTATTAGTCCCTATGTGTATGTGTAGGTGATTATATGTTCTAGCCTCCTTTATTGTTTTTATCACACATAAAAATTTAAAATGTTTTGTTAAAGTTTTGTAAAATATCTTATTTAATTGTAATTATTTAATAATATATATTAGTAGGCAATTTTTTTTGTAAATAAGACATTACATTACTAATTCCAAAAAAGTTTACATGGCTTCATAACACTTGGCCTTGTCGGTGCGTAGTCACCATGGTAGCCTGATTTTCAACTCAACACACTTCTTGACTATTCATCATTTAGACAAAAAACTAGCACAACAAAAAACTGAAAGCCCCTCCAATCCCTCTATTACATATTCCAAATTCATCATCATCAAAACAAATACTTTTGAGCTTAAAATTCTGAAACCACAATATTTGTCGATACATTACATGACAGAGGACTAAAACAAAAACAAAAAGATACTAACAACAGAGGCAAAGAACCGGGATGAAGCAGGCAACATGAAAGCCACGCACTCGTGTCAACACCACCATCGACACGATCGCAGACTAACCATCTTTACCAAGAGTCAACCCCTAAGTGCCCATGCCCTGAGAAAAGACACCCACACCCAAAACCACCATTGGAGGAGGGTATAATTAAATGCCATTTTATTTGCCATTAGATCAATCTTCCCATGCATGAAACTGCAATCCTAATTATTCTCTTTCCAAGCAAGTGCAGGCTCTGCATCACCATCTGCTTTGTTTTCTTGTTTCATAAGGACATGGGAGAAAAGACCTTTCATAACCCAAAAAGTCACCATGACTCGGTCATACACCAACAAATGACCAATAGTTGAACCAGGATAAAAAAAACCCTCGACGACCTCCTCTCTTAACTCCTATGTTTTCAGGGCCTTAACCTTCTCCCATAGATATTTTTCCACTTACTCAATCTCATCCTGAATGGCCAGAGGAATCTCATCATGGAAAAAGTAACCCACCTGATAGGATTTATCCTACTCTCTTGTCACCCAAGGGGCCTTTCCCTTCTTCTCCTTTTGCATCACCCTCTTTGATTTTGACCCTTTGGGTGCCATAGTTACTCTCCACATAAAGAAACTAACTTCCTCACACCATCGCCTCTTTACCGTACTATCAACAAACTCAAAAAAAGGAAAAAAGCCAAGAAACTTGCATAAAATATCAGGCCTTCCCCTCACTTTAATACTTTCTTCCACATTCCAACTCATAAATTCATCCATCATTACTCCACTGATCTCCTTAATTCATAAGATTACCACCACATTCATTACTGAAACTCACCACAGATTATCATAGGTCATCATATGTACAAGGACCTTGTTGTATCGTATTCTCATCATAACCTATTAAGGGGCTTGATTGTTCATTAACTCGAGGGTTAAATCGCTCGGTACTTCTGTCATCCGTCGAAGGTGGGATTTCATCATTCCAAATGACGGTCATAACAACTGTGTGGTACCCGTTGTGGACATCATCGAGGTGACCCATGTTAGTACTTTCCCTTCTTGTCGATTGGATGTTGTTTGATGCTAGCTGGGACCATTGGGTAACCCAGTCCTAGGCCCCAAACCCTTCCAATTGTCCCTCCTTATGTCTATTCTTTTCATATTCCCCCATGTTTTCCAAAAGGTCCACAACATTGTTCCCTTCCCGCTTGATGTGTCTAAGAGTCTAGACATGGGGTTTGTTTCATTGGGATACCAATTTTTCCAACCTGTAGACAAGCCTCCAACTATCCACCACCTTGCATAGCCTTCCCCTGTTTTGTAAACTTTTTTCCACCTGAAAAATTACTTGAGAATCCCCTTTGATAATGGTAGGTTCCAAACCTTTGTTGATAACCAAATTAAGCCCAAAGAGGAGGCCCTCGAGCTCTGCAACATTATTAGTTTCTTTGCTAATGTACCCAAAGTAAACATACATAATCTTGCCTTTGTGGTTCCTCACCACCCCACCAAAACCAACATAATTTGGGTTACCCTTAGAGGACCCGTAAAATTTTAATTTGAAAGACCCCCGCACATTGAAGACTCCTAATCTCTTTGAGGACTATCTTTGGGGTCGCCATGACTAAAAACAGGTAGATGGGCATCACTTGCAACACTGCCTTAATGAGAGTTAGTATACTAACCATATTAAGAGGTCACAAAGCCCAATTGGACAACTTCCTCTTCATTCTGTCCAATAAATCTTCCCAAGAAACTTTCTTGATAAATCCTTCATCTAGTAGAGCACCGAGGTATTTGGATGGAAAGAAGCTCCCATGGAAACCCAAAATCCTAATTATATTTCTCTGAGATACCTTGGAGGTATTAAAAAAAACACTCGTGACTTATCTTTATTAATCTCCAGTCTTGATGGCCTAGTAAAGGAGATCATGCATTTCTTAAAAGATCTAGCTTCTTGGACTGGAGGGTGGCCCATGAACATCATATCATCAACAAATTGTTAGTGAGTTTGCTTATCAGCTCCGGTATGCAAATTTAACCCTTTGATCTCATTTCTCTTAGTCATTGCCTTGATTTTCCTACTAAGGCCCTCATCCACGAGGATAAACAAAAATGGGGATAGAGGATCTCCCTGATGGATGTCCCAAGACGGGATGAATGTTTTTGTGGGAAGTCCATTAAGCATAATAGAGGAAAATAATGTCAAGTTCATATTCATAATCCAGTTAATTCAATATTGATTGAAACCATAATCCCTAAGCATATCTCTCATGAATTTCCAACTCAACTTATCATAGGATTTTGATATCTCTAGTTTAAGAAGCATACCCGGCTTCTTGGTGATCTTCAAAGAGTGTATTGCCTCATGGACCAAGATAACCCCATCTAGGATCTGGCGACTCTCCACAAAACTCAATTGTTCCATAAAAACCAAATACAAGAGGATCGATTTTAACCTATTTGCCATAACCTTTGTAATGATTTTATAAATAACATTGCACAAATCTATGGGCCTAAATTTACTTGGAGAGTCAACCCCTCCACTTTTTGGGATAAGGGTTAAAAAAAATACATTGAATTCCTTCAACACCCCTCTGGCCTGACTTGAGTCCTCCACAATTCTCCAAACTTCCTCCTTGATAAGGTCCCAAAAGTGGTGAAAGAAGTTCATTGTAAAGCCATCAGGACCTGGATCTTTCCCATCTGTCATCTGATGGACAACTTCTTCTACCTCTCTCATCTATACTAGCATGTTCAGGAGCTTGTTATGTCCAAGGGTTATCAATGAAGGGATATGATGCGTAATTTTTGCAATATCCTCTGATCTGTCAACCCTGCCTTCTTCCATTATTGCTTCGAAATAGTTGACCAGTTCCTCCTCCGTATCCTCCCTATTCTCCACATATTGCCCATTTTTTGTTTTCAATTTGTGAATTTTATTCTTCTGCATATTTTGGATAACAAAATGGTGGAAGAATTTTGTATTGTGTTCACCCTCTTGGAGCCACTAATTTCTTGACTTTTGTTGCCAGTATATTTCTTCCTGGCGCTCACGGGAATTGAGTTGCTTCAACAATGATTTTTCCTTCTGTTTTAGATCCTCATCGTATCCATTATTTATTCCTTCCTATTGGATTTCCTCCAGCTATTTTATCAACCATTTTTTATCCATAAAGATATTACCAAACTCCTCCATGTTCTAAGAATGAACTCATGCCTTCAAAGCCTTTAGTTTTTGTTGAAATTGGTACATTTGTATTCCATCTAGAGGAACCATGTCCTCCCACCATTGATGGACCAATGATTTAAAGTCCTTATGTTGAAGCCGTAATTGCTTAAAACGAAAATATTTTCTATTATGGAGGGGCCCACCCTCCCATCTTAGGCATATTGGCCAATGATATGAGCCTGTCGAGGGTAAGACCAAAGCATTCAAATCACTGCCCCCATTGAAAACCCCCTTTGTATTCATAAATCTATATAATCTGCATGCCACATGATGTTCACCTCCCCTTTTATTATTCCACATGAATCACCCATTCTATGTTTCCACATCTACCAATTTGTTTTTATCTATAAAGTCCTTGAAGGCCTCATTTGAGGCACCCAAAACTCCCCTACCTCATTTCTTCTTGCACAACAAAGTGATCAGATTGAAATCTCCCCCTAGAATCCATTGCTTGTCCCCAATCCATCTTGTAGTCCATGACAATGCTTCCAAAAACGTTGTATTATGTAGATAGATGCTTGGTCCGTAAATATTGGTAAGGACCCCTTTGACTGAAGTGTTGCAAATCTGGAATTCAACTGACAAAATGAATCTTGTGGCCCAGAAGTTTGTGAGATTCACTTCTTCTGGATGCCAAAAATTTGCTAAACCTCCTATCATTCTATGCACATCCATTATCGTTGTTTCACTTCCTTTCCAAACTCTATTCCCTATCTCCTTCATTACTTCTGCTCCACATTTCGTTTCTTGCAAAAAAAAAATTGGTTTCTCCATTCTCAACTTATTTCTCAGCATTTTGATTTTGCGTGGGTGACTCACCCTACAATTATTCTAGGTTATCACTTTCATTGGGAACCTCTATTGACTTCAAAAGATGTCACCCTAATTGTCGGGTACTCACCTGATTCCACTAATTTGGTTGCTACCTTTGCAATTCTTTTCTTATTCATTTCTCTTCTTCTCTATGTCCCTTCTTTTGACTATTTCCTTTTGTTTCTCTTATGTTGTTCCTTGGCAATTCCTAGCCGAGGAGTGGCTTTTGTCTTCAAAATGGCCTCTTTCAACAATTTGATTTATCTTCTAGAGACAAAACCCTTCCCTTTTTTGTTACATTCCTTTTCGATCTCATCCAGATCCAATTCTCCTAGGTCTATATCTTCTAATCCATTTGGTTGATTGTCTTCCATTGCCTCAAGTTTTTCCTCTTGGTTCTCCAAAGGTACTTGAGGTGATTCCAATAGCAGTTTCCCTTCCACAGTAGCTCCCTTTAAGTGTCCATGAGCTTGATCTTCTAGATATTCTTCCATCAAAGTTAGGGTTTCAAACATAATTGCATTGGGCACCCGTATTCTTGTCATCTGTCGATTCGACACATGGTTGGTATGTTTCCTACCATGTCATGGCCTATTGCTGACTTGGGTGAAACTATCAACATCACCCCCATTTTCTTGAGGTTCCTAGGGGGTTAGGGCAGGGATATTCTTCGGGCAGTTTCTGCTTAAACGACCATACTCATGTTATTGCCCACACCTGAAAGAGAGATTTTGGTAATCCATAGGATAAACCCAATCCTCATATTCCCAATTAAGGTTAATGGCCTTTGATAAATCATGAGATAGATCCATATAGATGCAAATTCAGTCAAAAGAAGTATACCTCCATTATTTGGTTTACTCCAATGCTTTCACAAATTCGCCCAGGGTATCACCAATATCTTGTAGTATTTCTAGCTCTCAATACTTGCAAGACAATGAGTAGAGCTAGATCCAAATTGGAGCCATTCTCATGTCTTTTTTTTGGGGGGTTAAACCTCTCCTTCCATGGGCGGAGGTATAGCCCTTCCAAGAAAAAGAAATATTGCCCCCCTTCCAAAATCTGATCCCTATCTTTCTGGTTGAAAAAAATAATTGTGAAAAAACCCTTCAAATCCAGGTGAAAGTCACAATGACCCTTATATTTCCATGTTTCTTTGACCCATACTAGTAGATCCCTTTCCTTTGACCAAACCCTGATAAAAATTTTGATTAGGGATTTTTCCCTCCATAATTCCACTCGCTTGTGCAACTTGTCAAAACAGATCTGAAGCGATGGGATCTTAATAGGTGGTATGCAACCTCCCTGTATGCACCCCATCCCTCTCTGTTCTTGGTCTTTGATCCCCTCTCCTTTGTCCTTCGCTTGTTCCTCTATTGGGTTCTTTGTCGCCACCTCTTAGGCCCGTCTTAACGCTGCAGGACAGAGGGGGATGAACCCCCTCCTGGAGACCCCATCTCACACACCAAAGAAAACCTTATTCAACTTCGATTCCTCCAGAGAAAAATCATAGAGCTCATAGATTGTTTGCTTCCTTTAATATTCAACCCCTCAATCATATGTAGAGACCTAGGTGTGGAATTAACATTGGAGAAAAAACGTTGATTCAACAATTTTTATCATTATTTGAGTTAAAAGAATAAGGAAAAAAACATTTGTGATCCATCTTCCACCTAAATATTGTCTTGCATACTAGTTGCTTCTACATTAATTTTGAAGTGGACACTATATCGGTACTACATATGAGTATGAGGTAAATGATCAGTTCTTGCATGCAAGATCAACTATGTGGCAAAGTGAGCTGCAAGCTCGAGGATTAGGCCAATATGGTTTATTTTATATAACTTCAAAGAAGAGCCTTTTTGGGTGTTGTTTCCATTGTTAACTTGATTCCTCTCTACATGATGCATGAGACCATGACCACTACTTCAACTTATGGTATTTACAAGATTGATTTGTTGGAAAATGATTTGTTGAACATTGTGTTTGTTGATATTGAGCATGCTACTATGTAGGTGCATGTTGTTTCATTTAAAAATGCCAGCTGAAGATCCAAGCCCATACTTTTGATAGATATTTCGGTGGAAGGGACTTCAATGCGGTTCTCTTTGAGTATTTTGCTGAGAAATTCAAGGAACAATGCCAAAGAGACATGATGTCTAATGTTTGTGCCAAGATGAGATTGCAGTTTACCTACAAGAAGCTAAAGAAAGTCTTGAGTTCCAAACATGACATAACTTTTGACATGAATGACGTGTTTTCTATCATCAATGTTGTTCTTACCATTACATTAATAGCTTATGGATTCCTTAACAAAAGCCTCATGTCAGGCCTTTGCTTTGGGGCTATAAGTATTGGCCTCTACCTTATATGTTGTTATTGTTGTCTTTCACACAATTTCTTAATTGACAGTATTTCTTTGAAGAATGTCATGATTATTGTAAATTTCAACCAAGTTTGACTTAACAACTATGGCGATTTTCAACAATATTGTGCCTATTATCAAAACTTGCCATGCATTTTGAAAAATTACTCAGAGCCTTGGTATCACCATTTTTGGGATGACATATATGTTTGTCCATGATGGGCTTGTTCATTGTCACTTTCTTGTTGAGCTTACTGTTGATGTTCCATAACTTTTGAACGTAGCAGTTGCACATAAGGTTTGTTCCTAGAGTCTTCATCCTAACTCTATGGATATGTTCATCTAGTTGTGACTTCCACATAGATTTAGTTCCATCAATTAATGAATCTCTTATATATTTGTGTAAATTCAACTGCAACAACATCATGCATACAAGTTTAATGGTGTACCATGTGGTCTTGTCCTTGGACCAAAAATGGGGTGCTCCTTCCCTTGAAATTGTTTGTAACAATGGCTTTCATATATGGCTGGTTTTTTTCATGCACAAACATAAGTGAATATATATTTATAGTTTATTGTTTTATTTTTACAAGAACTTGAAGAGGTTGGAGGCCATGACAAGCTAGAAAAACTATTTAATAGTAAAATAAAGAATCTACAAAAGCTCCAGTGAAGGCTTTGACTTCCATGCTTGAGTTATTTCACTCCTATTTTATATATTTATTCATGGACATTAGGTAAATTTGTACACACTAAGAGATGGGATCCTTAACATAAAGGATTTAGAGAAATCCTAATCATCTAGCTTGCGCAGATAAGAAAATCCCATGCCTGCAGGCTTTGTAAAGTTTGGTTGAACATTGACTAACAAGTTCCTTGAAATTCCACTTTTGTTTACTGTATGAGGATAAGTTATAAAGGGCCTTTCAATTCACACATAGAGGAAAATGTTGAACAACTTACATAGAAATAACTTGGGTATTTTGTATCATATTGAACCATACATTATGCTTTGTTGGTTGAAACTAGCAATGAGTTTAGAAATCGTATCCCTCATGAAATTGATTCATTGAAATTGTAGATGATAGAATAGCATTGGATTGATGAGATATTGATGTGCATGCTAGGTTTTATGTAGTCCTTAAAAATGGTCATATGAGGATCTTGGGAAGAGACTATAAACGAAGGGGAAAGCATATATGAGTTTACAGAGTATAGTGCATGTTGTTATAAT
Organism: Pseudotsuga menziesii; assembly: GCA_001517045.1. Lineage (NCBI taxonomy): Eukaryota > Viridiplantae > Streptophyta > Pinopsida > Pinales > Pinaceae > Pseudotsuga > Pseudotsuga menziesii. Next base: position 78,638 of record LPNX010930409.1, on the reverse strand, counting down.
ACAGGGAAGAGCACAAAGTTAACTAAATGGTTCATCGGCAACCTTATCCAACAATACTTATTTAATTGGCACGAGCTCATATGACATTAGGGGTCAACTGTGAATGAAAAGACTTTGCCAATCTAGAGCATATTAGCCATGGTACATATATTATAGTTTAAGAGCCAAAACATTCAATGTAGGGGAACCCAATGAAAAATGATCATATTTGTTAACATGCATGCATGTCATCCCCAAAAATTAAGATTATCCAGCCTTTCAAGTTTAGGGGTTATAATTCACTGATTATGCCAAACAATATAATTATAAATGTAATGATTTGTTAAATTGCAGATTTTGTGCATATGTTTATGGTTATTGGATGGTTTGCTAATTGGGTATCATTGGATCTATATTTTATGAAATCAACATAGCCATAATTATTAATTTATTAATGATAGTAAAGTCGAAGCATGCTACAAAATGTAAATGGCAATAAGTGGAATTTATGGATGAAGATTGCGATGGATTCAATGTTTAGAAAGTTTGCATCAATTAAGTATGGGATTTATGGAAGGTGGTCTTAAATAATTTGAATGTATGCATTTTGTTTTGAGAATTAACTATGGTTTATTTATTGATTTGAGTTATAACATTTTGTGATTGTTTTACTCTTATGAATTGAATAGACAAAAATAGTTTGACAATAAATTTAGAGGAACAACCAAAAAAGTTTACAAGAAATTCAAAAGAAAAAATAAAGAAGATTATGCCAAAAAGTAAGATGTTGCTAGAAAATGGAAATGAACGAATTACTCCAATAATCAATGCTTCAAATGATAAGGTGCACTCATTGCTTTAGAGAATGGGGGTATATGGAGTAAAATTTGGGGGTAATTGTATGGAGTAAAATTTGTATAATATGCAAAATGTGATTGTTGTTAGCTTAAAAATTGTGGTTTGTAAGGTAGACAACAATGGGGAGTTGAGGTCATAGCTATAACAATTAATGGGACAAAAACTTAACTGATCAACCCACAATGCTCACTTAGGGCTCTTGCCTCTTGGGTGATGTTAGGGTACACAGGGTACTCCCAAAGGACCGAACACCAAGAATAGCCGC
>LPNX010930409.1:9465-65309 GCA_001517045.1 Pseudotsuga menziesii | reverse complement strand
ACCTCTCGCTGGTCAAGTGCTAGGTTCCCAGCAATAACATGCCTAGAGAAGTAAGCTTGCAACAATGCATTTGCCTTTACATGGGGATCAGTATATTTTGGTTCATCAACAGAAAATCTTTGATGATTTATTAATTTTCTTATAGTTTCTTCTTCACCTGGCCGTATCGGGAGTTGTGAATACTCTGAAGCAGAAGCAAGAATTTCAAGGAGCCCCTTCAGCTTTGTCTTTGCAGTCAAGGATGAGCTAAAGAGCTCGATGGTGGTGTAGCTGATATAATAATACGAAGCTATCATGCCAAGGTTTAAAGGTGAAAGATACATGTCATCTTTTATGGCCACACACTTGCTCGACTCCAAATCAGTCAATGTGCTCTCTACAAGCTCAGAAAGGTGATTTGACAAGTGTCTATGATTGACGCCCTGAAGATTATAATAATTTGGATTCTGAGTGAGCCTACGATAGAGAAACGTCCAAGTGAGGTAATCCACAGCATCTTGCGGGTGCGGACAGAGGCACACAGGGTGCGGACAGAGGCACATAGGCACACGGTGGAGGGTTTCAAATTTTTAAATGAAAAAAAAACCTAACATTTACACATTTACTTACCTTCAGCTGCACCCTAATCGCCGGCTCTCCTCTCGACCTCTGTAGCGACCAAATGAATGAGCAAATGAGCTAACCCGTGGGCATAAAAAGTGAAAAAACAATTTTTTTTTCATCTGTCAGGAAATCGCGAGTCGACGGTGATATCTCGGCGATATTTCGGTTAAAAATCGGCGATATCTCGGTAAAAAATCAGCCCGATATTGGTGCCCGATTTTATCTTAAAAAATCGCCGCCTGAAAAAAATCGCGATTTCTCGGCGACTCGGTGATATCTTGGCGATATTTTTAACTTTGGTCAGGATCACTTGTTAAGGCATGGTTTTATATTTTTCTTTTGTTACTACTAGTTTAATAGCATCATCATTTATGACCTTCACTAAGTCTACTATCTTGATTCTTCACTATTTTATTTACTATGCTTTGTTTCACAACTGTGTAATTTGATTTGATTTGTAGATGTGTCCTGCTGTAAATCTATCATGTTTGAGGGCACCATATAGAGAATGATTTAATTTTTATATATTTTTAAACATTTTCATGTATTCTGGTCTTTTGAAGGTAGGTGTGGAAATGTTGAGCTGACTTTAACTACGTTTTGTCGAGTAGGACCAATTTGATGTGTAATTCCTTTGATTGGTAAATGTGTCCTGCTTGTCAATCCAATCATGTTTGAAGAAACCATTTAGATATTGACTATTTTTTAAATGTCAAATGTATTCTTATGGAATTTTCAAGGTTGGCTTGGAAATGTTGAGTTGACTTCAATTACTATTTGTTGAGGAGAAACTTATTTCAATTTGCTAGGTGATGCACATCTAGCATAGTTGACTAGGAACAGGCCTTCAATCTCAAAAATTTCTGCTTTTATGGCTTTCTTGAAAGCTTCCTGGATGCTTCGAATATTGAGTAGGCATAAAACCTTCTTTATTCCAGTTTCAAACCATAGGTTATTAGCCTTGCAGATTTTCTATGGGAATGTTATGTATTTCTGTTGCTAGAATTTCAGATTTTTTCTCTCCTGTTTACTTTTCAATAGTGTCTTCTTGTCGGAGGCAAGTTTAATGGTGAAATCTTCTTCATCCATGTTCTTTAATCATTTGAAAAAGTTCATTATAAATGTTAGTTTAATGCCTCAAAAGCATCTGGGTTTGAGCAGGCCACTAGAATTACCAGTTGTAGGCTGTACCTTATAATTGCAAAGAGGCAATGTTAATAGGATCATCTGTTTTAGGTGGGTATATAGAGGAATGTCGCTTTATTATATTGACCTAAATGGTGGCTTCTCGTCTAATATTACTGTTAAATTTGGGCATAGTCATTTTATCTTTATCCCTTACAGGTCGATATCCAGTTGATTGAGTGGAAGCAGCACTTGTTTACAATGATATATATATGAGGCATTTAATTGCATGATAAATAGAAAGCGCAGAGGTCGGTCCATCATTATAAAAGAGGTTATGTCTCCCCAGCGAACCTTCCTGAGAGTTTAGCGTGTATGGTAGCTAAGAGGCCTGCGAAGTCATAAGAACAAACAACAGATACAAGGGCAGGAATAGATCCAAATACAAAGTCAGCTCCTTAGTAAATAGCATTGCTTTGTATCCCAGATCCTATTTACCCAGTGAATTACCCCGTTTATAAAGTGGAAGCACCAAAGGCTTAAAGGGAAGCACCTATTGTGGTTGAACCCATCAATTCAGAAACACCAGCATGGTTATAGGCAGAAGCAAAGGTAGCTTAGGCAGCATTGCTCACGGAGGAAATGGTAAAGGCATCTCTTTGCTCAGTTCTAGATCCAGGGGAAGATTTATCAGGCTAATAAAAGGTACATTATTGTCATGATTGAATAGGGATCATGTCCTCTGTAGCAATTGACAAGGGCACAGCATGAGTTAGGTTAGCCTGAAATTTTGGACTAACTTACAGAGTCGCTGTTAATGATGCCAAATGATTATTGAGATTATTGATAAACATGTAATTCCAGGATTTCTCCGTCTTTTGGTTCTGTGAGGAAGTTTTCTTGAAGACCCTTCATTGTGACAAGGGCATAGGAGGAGTTGGGTTAGGCTGAAATCTTCGACCAACTTGCAGAGCTGCTTTTAATGATGCCAATTGATTATTAATAGAGTTTAGTAATATTTCCATTCTCTGGTCTAGATTATTATGTAATTCCTCACTTTTTTTTATTCCGTGAGGAAATCTTTTTGAGGATCTCATTGTTTGAATTATTAACTTGGTTTTTTTATTGCACCGAGATTAGTGAGGTGCATCTACAGCCCAGTTAGATGTGTCGTGTCTATAATGCTAATAAATTAAATTTATTCTGTAAATATAAAAATGGAAAAATAACAAGCGTGGTCTAATGGCAAACAATGAGATGACTGGGCTTGTATTAACGTGGATACCTTGGTTCAAAACCCTCTGGGTGATTCCATTGTGTTTGCCATTATGGATTACTCTGTGCTTCAAATAATTCTTTTTTCCTTTTAGTTTAATAGTGATCACTGGAGAGGGTGGTTAGCAAAGAGAATTAAACTTTTGAACTAGTAGACTCAGGGTCAATTGCCACAATTTTTGATAGCCTTTTATTCACTCTTTACTTTATTCCCAAGTTACCAGGATACGGATTTGGAAACAGATTTTTTTTTCAGAAATAAGCATATATGTGGGTGTATGTGTGTGTAACGTCATTTAACTTCATTTAATTGTTGTTTTGTAACTGCTGGTGGTTTTGTATTGCTACTTTGAGCTGTATTGTTTTGTAAGCTACCTTGAGCTATTTTGTTTTGTATTGCTACCCTCAGGGGTGCCATTACTGGTGGTCTGGGAATAGGAAAACCCTATGAGCGTAGTGTTTCAAAATGTGGAGTCCAAATTAAGGTACAGTTTCTGTGAATCATCGCCTTAGTTTATATTTAAATTGAGTATCCTTCTAGCTAAGGCTAAAACTTGACTTGATATCATTCTAGCTATATGCTGTCTGGCATGTAGTTGTCTCAAGGAAGTAAATATTACAGATCCTTTCCAAGATTGTGAATGATATGACTGGAATAGGCTAATGAGGCTTTTAAAGTGGTGTGCAATTTAAGTTGTTTCCAAAATTTAGAACATTATGATAGCAGGAATAAGCTAGTGAGGTGCCTTTAGTGGGGTGCAATTTTATTATTTGTATTTCAAAATTAACATTCTTTTTCATCAGCATCATTCTTGGATTTGGGGTTTCATTGCATTGTTGTTTTTGTGCTTTTGTATTTACATGCAATCTTATTGAAACCAAACATATAGAGAGTAGAGTTCTTTAACTGCACCAAATTGTTGATATGCATCTGTTGATTGTTTTGTGTTGCAAACATAGGCTATTTGTTTTCATCTTGATTTGGTTATGCTTTTTCTATGATTGCTCCATTTTCAGGGATAATCAGGAGATTGTCACTGTTATATCTCACAGAAATGGTAATTGTGGTAAGCTAAAGCACCTTAGGTTATTATGGTCCCAGTTCCCCAATATGATTGGACATGAAATTATGTGATATTCTTTCAATTAAATCCTTTCCTGCTTTTTCAGACACAACAGCCAATTCTACACAGAAAGAATTGAAGCGGGCAGGTGACATTGTGGGTGGAAATTTGTGATTGTTTGAAATTTCATGATGAGATTTGTTTTGAAAAGTCATCCATAGTGTTTTGATAGGAGTTTCTTTCTTATGTGTGGAAGATTCATACAGGAGGCGATTATTTTTCAACTATGAGAGGAGATTAAGAATGCGAAGTTCTCCTGAAAAGGTATTTTCTCCACTTTTGACAATTGAAATGCAGCAATACTTGTCAGCAATATTTTCAGATAATGCTGGATAAGTATTGGAGTTTAATCAGTCTATTTTTCAAAGAAATTTAACTGCTCCATTAATTCTTCTGTGAATATATCAATTATGCTGTTCTCCTTTTCACCTGCAGCCCATTTAATTCATTAGAGAAGATATTTATGTGGTACACTATGGTTATTGGTAACCTGCATTTCTTGCTAACTTAAAACATTTGTCATTGTATGAAGCTTTGTGCTGTTATATAAATGTTGTCTTCAAGGTTCGCTGTTTGTTACTTTGATTTCTTACTGGTCGTCTTCAGCTTCTTGGAGGGAGCACATTAAAATACTATCATTTATATTTGCATTTCTTTCAGGTATTTGAATATTTTGCATCAGTTAGAACTCCTGATGGTGAATTATTTATGACTCCTGCTGACCTGGTGCGAGCAATAGTTCCTGTATTTCCACCATTGGATTCTAACATAGTTCGGTATGGATCTTTGGGAGGGGAACAATCACCTGGAGAACTTCCTTGTCCTCAATCAGAGTTATTCATGCGGTTTGATACTAATGGGGACGGTCGTATTTCCTTTCCAGAGTAAGTCTTTTTAATTAAAAATGTTTGCTTAAAAGCCTTAAATAAAGCCCTTGAAAGATCTCTTGATGGCCCTGAAAGAAATCTAGTTACCCATTTAAATACATTAAGACATAACGTGTTGCAAGGCACTTCTCATAAATATCCATCTTATATAAACTTGGCAGGAAAAGGAATGTGGTATCAGTCATGTGACTACAGAGGGATTAGTTACAAGACCTTAAGTTGTTTTGGCATAAATAAATACAGAAATTCACACTGAAATAGCAGTTATGCATTCTGTCATATGCATCTTGCAGCCTGCTGTCCTTTTTGTGTCACAATTGAGTTTTGATTACATTTTTCAATCCATGCATGAGTTCAGACCTCCGGAGCTGGCATTTGCAGGCAAAAATAGGTCCTAATATCAATATTGATTCATAATATCTTATAGGGATGTTTGACATTTCAAGGTTCAATTCACACTTTTGTTTCTTAAAAGCCTTAAAGATAGCTCCTGAAAGATCTCTTTATGGCCTTGAAAGAAAGCTAGTTACACATTTACACATGTAAACACTTCAAGAGATAAGGCATTGCAAGCCACTAGTTGTAAAGATCCATCCATATAGAGTCGTTGAGGAAACGAATGTGGTATCAGTCATGTAACTAGAGAGGGATCAGTCTTGGAAACCTTGCTGCCTTCAGATGTTTGGGCATAAATAAATGGAGAAATTTGCACCGAAATACCAGTAATTGTTCATTCTATCGTGTATCTGGCAGCCTGCTGTCCTTTTTGAGGCAGAACTTAAAAATATTAGTTTGCATTTGTGGATTAATGGCATGAGTTCATACCCCTGGAACCATTATATTCAGATGGAAATTAGGCTACAATATCAATATTGAATCATAATATCTTATAGGGTCACTAGAGTGTCAGTTTGCTGGGATGCTTGACATTTCAAGGTTCAATTCACACTTGTTGTATGGTACATTTTTTATTCCTTGAAGAGAGATTCATTGTAATTTCTTTTATATTAATTTCTTGTCTAAGAAGGTAAACAGTTATGAGCATCAGCATTCTGTTCTTTTGCATGTTGGATTCTTACATATGTTATATTATGTTAAACAGGTATCTCTTTTTCGTAACACTCTTGAGTCTTCCTGAATCAGATATTTTAGCTGCTATCAAAATGTTTGATCGGGACCGCAATGGGTATGCCCTCCTCATCCTCCTTATAACAAGAAACAACTGATCTTTTTGCTGCCTTTTCATGGAGTCTGGACCAAAATGTCATTGAATTCAAATGCAGACTTACTTGCATTGCATAGTAGTACTTTCTCATTAGTTTGTTGACTGATAATCAAGCTTGAAAGTAGTTTCAATCCATTGCTTATTTTATTAAGGATTTGATTCTGGGAGTTAGAGATGTGTTATAATACCAGCAGATCCATCATAGATTTTTTCTTGATCCCTCTCAGTGCTTAATAGATCTTGGGTTTAAGATGGATTGATTCTGGTTTTATTTTTTTTATTTTATGAGCCAACATGAAATTTTAATTATTTTTTTATTTTATTTTGAGAAGTTATGAGCCGACATGGGAATGTTATGCTACGTAATGAGACAAATGTGACATCTCCCCCATACTGGGTTGTATGCACTTCGCTACTCTTGGTGCAATATTGTCTCTTGATAAGGCATTTGCCTCAGTTAAGTTATTAGTGCAAGGATATTGCAGTAATATTATCTTAGGGTGTCGTTGTAACTTGTGATTAACAATATGCGCTGTGCATAACCATGCACTGCCAATTACAAATTCTTAAGTACAATAGGTAAAATGCCTTATTTTGGATCTTATATTTAGCTGCAAGCTGTGAAAGCTTTGTGCTTCTTACCGTCGAATTTCTTGAAGCAGGTTGGGATCAACATTGTATTGGAACTAATTTTCTGGAAATAAGAATGTTCTTTGATAGAAATGCAGCGTAAGGCAAAAATCTACAGGAATTTCAGTCAGGCAGAGGGGCTGAGAGTGTTATCTATCTTTCTTTGATGAATAATTCAAATACTTTATAGCTTCTCAAGATTAAAGATTTTTTTGAGATAAAAAAGTAGTTATTTTCTAGCTAGTCAAATAAAGAGTAAAGACTCAATCAAACATTATAATATCATCTGTGGCATGTTTATTTTGGCCTGTCTAACTGATCCATACACTGTTTGTATGGAACTTGAGAAGCAGTAAGCTTTATTAAGATCTCATATTCTAGCAAAGTCCTACATAAAAAATGTTGCCTATTGCTCAAATTTTTTCTTCAAACTGGCATGCTTTACAAGCTCTTAGATGATGCACTGTGACATATCTTCTAGTTCTCAACTTCAAGACTTCTCATGTCTGTACAATGGTTCAGTGTAATTTTAAAACTTTTCCTTACAACTGGCATTTACTAAGGCTAGTGGTGCTTTTCCCGTGAGTACATCTCTGCAGGCCTGTTTAACTGTAAACGTTTTGCATTTGAGCATATATATCATGTTTACATTGTAGTTTCTGCTGGATGTGTTGATGATGCATACTTTTCCAATTCATAAAACCCACTTTTTATTTCTTCATTGATTACTCGTTTAATTAAAGCTTTAACCTGGAGACTGTTGTACTGAAACTAGTTCTCTTAGTAGCACTCAAATAAAAATAAAAACCCTTTTTAATTACAGTTCCCCTCTCCGAGTTTGGGTTCCATTTTCAACTCTGGATAAAAGTCAATTTTTGTGTTTACTCATTTAAAAAAGGCCTTTAATGCGTAGACTGCTGCATATCTCAGGGAGATAAAGAAGGAGGAATTCAAGAAAGTAATGGGATTGTTGCGAGCTAATAACAGGCAAGGGGCTGCTCATCGTGATGGTCTCCGTTCAGGATTTAAAGCTGGTGATTCTGTGGATAATGGAGGACTTGTAGAATATTTATTTGGAAAGGATGGAAAAGGCTGTCTTCAGCTTACAAACTTTGCGGAGTTTGTCAGGGACTTGCACAAGGAAGTATGTCTATATGCTCAACCGTTACACTCCTGTATTTATCTTAAAAAAGAAAAACAATACTTTTCAAGTATGTCTATATGCTCAATCCCTCTTCAAGTGTAGTTTTCAATTACAATTAACACAATACTGCTTTGATAAAACTAATGAACTAATAATTACTAAAGTGTAAAGTTTTTGCTCATGCTTCAGTTTTTATGTATTTACTGTACCTTTCTTGAAGAGTTGTGGATATGTTATGAAGCTTACTAATATTACCAATGTGCAAATTTTTTGTTCAGGCTTTAGTTTTTATGTTTTTACCGTACTTTTCTTGAAGAGTTGTGGATACGTTATGAGGCTTACTGGTACGGTTATAATACTCACATATATTCTCAATTAAGTAATACACTTTTTAGCACAACTAAAAGACTGACTGTTATTCTCAATAAATAACACACTATTAGCTAAAGCATTGTCATTTTGGAAAAAGTACCTTTTGTTAGAGGGGAATGTATTATGTACAACATAGTTGAAGTGGTTGAAACTTGACATATAATACTCTCTCAAAACGATAAATTTTGAGACATCATAAAGTAAAGATATACTTAGCATCATAAACAACAGGAGACTAAACATCACTCATTTTTACAAATATAAAAAAATATATTCAGTTGTGAGACAGAATAAGACAGGAGAGGTGGAGCATTACAAACATCAGGATGCAAGGCTCATGTTTGAAAGAAATGTTGGAAGTGAAGGGGGTGAACATTGGTCACTTGTGTTCTCCAATTCAATTTTTTAAGGCGTGGGATAAGTTATGTTGAAGAAGAGTTGTGTTAAGTTGTGGTTGACGTTGATCTAAGCTCTTAGGGTGTTGCCCTTTTAGAATGCAAACCTGGTCTTCGATTTCTTTGTAAATACAAAAATAATCCAAAATGTTGCTAATTGGCAATGTGTATGACATCACAAAAATAGACATTAAAAAACTATAAGCTGTGAGACATCATAAAATAAAGGTATACTTAGTACCATAAACAGCAGGAGACAAGGGCTCACTTCCTAATCACTCTTTTTTAATTAATATACAAAAATCTATTGAGTTGTGAGAGAGGATAAGACAAGCGTTGTCATCATGAGGAGGCAAGGCTCATATTTCAAAGGGATAAGTTATTGCACTGAGCATAGTGAGGTGCTGAACAACCCAGTATAGGGAAGATGTTCAAATGTATCACTATAATGTTACAAAAAAAGATGTCAGCTTAAAGAAAATAAAAAAAATTAAACAAAATAGAAACAAATTATATGTCAGCCCACATTACAAAAGAATAACATGTTGGCCCTATTATCCATCTTAAATTTAAATTTTACAAAAGCTATGAAAAATTAGAACCATCATATGATCTTAAGTCCGGATCTAACAAGCAGCGAGAGGGATCAATTTTTTGAGTGTAAATTTTTTATCTCAACTTTTTACATGTTAAAAAAAGTGTACACATTAAGAAATTTTATCTCTTTTGATGCTTGGTAGATCCGGATTTAAGATGGATAAACAACAGGAGACAACAGGTCACTTTCTAAGATGAGTATATGTGTCTAAACATCATTCTTTTTGACGTACAAGAAATCTATTAAGTTGTGAGACAGAACAAGACGAGAGGCTGAGCATTATAAACATCAGGAGGCAGGGCTCATGCTTGAAAGGGATATTGGAGGTGAAGGGGGTGAATTTTTGTTACTTGCATTGTCCAAATGTAAATGTTACAAGGTGTGGGATAAGATCTGTTCATGACTTAGCTCAGGGGAATGTGCATGCCTGTGACTGCAAGGCGACATTAGTAGTGGATGGGTATAAAGCTGAATGAACAGTTTTTGGAGGGAACCAAGTGCATACTTTTGAATGTTATATAAATATTTGTATATGCTGTAAAATTTGATGGAGCATCTCGCATGTAATCCATTGAGTGGGGAGCATAGGGTGATGCTATGGCTTATTTATTAATTATGCTGTATATATTAATTATATCATAATATTGACACAATTTATTAGAGTAATAATGTAAAACTATTAGATGTGCGATGATATGCTGCCTTGTCACCCTAGGGTGATGCTATGGCTTATTTAGTATGCTATATATATTAATTATATCGTTATATCGACACAAGTTATTAGATTAATAATTATTAGATGTGCGATCATATGTTGCCTTGTCACCCATGCTTTCTTATGTTACATCTTTTCCTATTTGACGAGGGTTAGTTGATCAACTGTACATGATATCGATTAACAATCATGCACTGTTTTGTTCTGGCAGATTACACGTCTAGAGTTTTTACACTATGATCATCGAGAACGTGGCACCATATCAGCCAGAGATTTTGCATTGTCCATGGTTGGTGCAGCAGATTTGACACGTGTAAATCAGTATTTGAGTCGGGTGGATGATCTCAGTAAGGACCCTAGATTCAGTAATATACACATTACACATGAGGTACGGCCTCTTCTTGAGAAAGCGGACTTCTTTACTCTGATTTTAGTTCATCATACTCTCGGTTATAGGTGCAATGATTCTATATTACGAACCTCTTTCATGTTCCATGCACTACAATTGCAGGAATTTGAGAGCTTTGCTGAGTTGCGCAAGAAACTACAGCCTCTATCCTTGGCCATATCTAGTTATGGTCAAGTTTATGGCCTCTTGACGCAGTCAGATTTTCAACGAGCAGCATCCCATGTAGTAAACTAATTCTCAAAAGCTTTTAAAATTTGCTTGCTTTTTCTCATACAATTATGCTAAATATAGGCAAATTTTTAGATTGTTTTGTTTGAAGAAAATGAACTTCTATGGTTTCAGAATCTGAAGTGGCAGGTCAACTAAGTGGAGATGTTTTTCATTGTGCAGGTTTGTGATGTCAACATCACAGATAACATGGTTGATATCATATTTTATATTTTTGACACAAACAAGGATGGCAGTCTTAGTACGGATGAATTTTTGGCAGTACTAGAGCGGCGCGAAAGAGATATTGCATACCCTACAGATTCTGGGATCATCAACTTGCTGACTTGTTGGTGGAAATGTGCAAAAAACTGTCGTTCAGAGTCGATTTAAAGTATAAGTTGAAGAAAAATTCATTATAAATCCTTTCCCATGCAAATCAAGGAGCTGTACAATGAAGTTTGATGGCATCTACAACTGTGGCAAGTGCAGGAGTTGTGACAGCACACTGGAACAGCAAACAAATCCTGGAGGTTCAGAGCTTCTATTGCTGCTATTACATATTCAGGTCATATGGTCGTTGAAAAATCTAGTCACAGTGCCTGGCAATCCAAAGAATTGCCTTCAAGCCCTAATGACTTTGGCTGGAGGTAGAAGATGAACAATGGCTCTTTCTAAACGGTCTTAATTGCCTTCAAGCCCTAATGACTTTGGCTGGAGGTAGAAGATGAACAATGGCTCTTTCTAAATGGTCTTTGGGAAGTCTTCATTATGGCGTCTAGCAATTCACATGCTTTTTCATTGTCAATTAGTTACAATGGCTAGTAGGTTTTGACTGAAGTTGGAACTGGGTGGTGGCTTCTCGAGTAAGGGAAACCGACTCATGTAAAATATCAAAATTTTGATGTAATCTGTAAGATTAAAAAACTAGTTTGTGCTCTGTAAGATTAAAAAACTAATTTGTGCCTGCTAGCTAGGAGTGTAACCTTGTATGATATATCACAGAACTATTTTGGCCTTGAAGCTCAATTTATTTTTTTCCACAGAAATAAGACTGCCATGAAGCTCCATTTATTTTTTTCCACAGAAATAAGATCGCCTTGAAGCTCCATTTATTTTTTTCCACAGAAATAACATCGTAGTTTCATTAGATAAAAACAAAATTACATTTTACAGATGCCTTGTAAGCATTCCAAAAATCCCCGAGGGACACCTAATTTCTGTCATGCATGACATCACATCTATGAAAAACTCGTTATTTCTAATAAAACATCCCAAACAGGATAAACCCAAATCCCATAAAAACTCAGTCCCATTATATATATCAGAGTTTTCAAATTACATTTCATCAAAATTTCATTATAGAGCTCATAAACAAAACTAAATCTGATCACTTAATCAAAAGAATGATGAATGTATTCTGAGACATGGCTAGCATTATTTTCCAGGTCGATCCATTCGCCTCGAACCAGCTGGACACCCTCCTTGGAAAGCCGATCTGCAATCTGTTTCAGTTTTTGAAGACACGATGGAGACAAATGAAATCAAAGCCCTGTGTCAGAGTGAAGACCTTATGGAGACAAATGAAATCAAAGTCCTGTGTCAGAGTGAAGACTTCATTAAGTATAGGTTGTAATATATAGTTTTTCAACAGATATTCCTTTACCCATTTAACAACCAGCAAGGAGACCCCATATATTTGCAGGTTTTAACTCCGTTGGCTTTTTCCATTGCCGGTAACAAAGTCAGTGGAAGAGCCATTAGCTCGGCCAGATTATGGTACCAGTCCCCAAACCATCTTTAAAACTAACAGATTGGCTGTCCTCCAGAAAAATAGTGCCCCCAGCGCCACATGCCCTTGGGACACCTTGAAAGGCCCCATCGAAATATGCCCAAGGGTTTATTTTGTCAATCAGCTCTGCTGCTATCTACTTGGGACCTTTTCCCCCCTTATTTGAAATTGGATAATATGTTGCAACCTGGGCAACACTCTGAAGAGGAGAAAAAGCGAAACATCAAATAAAATGGCATTTCTAGTTCCCCATATTTCCTAAGCAATTATATAAGGTTAGAGCCTTGAGCTGCACTGTATTCAAGTTAGCATACCAGCGTTTTAAACCGTCTTCTATGGAATTGCCAAACCAAACAGTTCTTAACCCAGTTAAAACCTTCCGTGTCTTTTATAGTGTAATTGAGAAAGGGCAAGTGATAAGAATGTGATAATTTGTTTCTCCACTTTCTACACATCTTCCAGGTCCTTTTTTATTCCGCTTCTGGAGGTTATCCCAGGTGAGGGCCTTGTCATTGAGCAGCAGCCACTTGAAGATGCAGGCTATACCCACATTAGGAGTATATACCTTGACAGATCCTTAGACTAAATTAGAGAATACATCCTTAATCCTCATATCCCTGGATTTAAGGTGAACCACAAAATTAGCCCAAGAGATTATATCCTCCCCTCCATTCTTAACCCCATGCAATGGAAATGGCTAAGTTAGCTCCCTGATTCAGATAACAGAAACCCCCTCCCTCCATTCTTAACCCCATACAGTGGAATTGGCTAAGTTAGCTCCCTGATTCAGATAACAGAAAAATGTTGTATCATATGTTCAAGTAACTTGGTTTCTTGTCCACAACCATTCCAATAGTTTTTACCAATCCTTAACCTAATCCCATTCCACACTAACCAATTTCTAATGACATGAAAGGCTAATAGCACAGCCTTCCACATAATGGAGATCTCCATTAATGGATGCCAAAGCCCCTTTCCCTAAATGTGTCTCCATACACTCCTAGTAGGCAGAGATCTGGGAGATTTGGTAAAAAGAAAGATATTTATTTTAACCACAAACTCCCTTTGAATTGCTATGCCACACACTCCTAGCAGGCAGAGATCTGGGAGGTTTGGGAAAAAGAAAGATATTTTATTTTAACCACAAACTCCCTTTGAATTCCTATGCTACTTTACCAAAGGAAGACCCTTTTCATTACATGTTGACAAAGAAACTTCCATCACAGAATACTATAAAGTCATCCACAAATATTAGATGGGAGAGGAACAATGGGTTTCCAAGTTTTACACCATCGTAGAAACACTACTCTTGGCATCCATCCGCAAATAAAAGATGGGAGAGGAACAATGAGTTTCCAAGTTTTACAGCATCGTAGAAATACTCTTCTTCGCAAGTCTTACAGCATCGTAGAAACACTCTTCTTGGCATCCATTAGGGCCCCTACTTAGACCTTCTACACCAATTATAATTAGTAAAGGAAAAAGGAGAAATCTTGTCCGAGCCCCCTTTCAGGCTCTTATAAATTATGAAGCATAGCCATTGCGAGCGGATTCTCGAGAATCCTACTCACAATCAATCGACATCGCATTGAATCCTTGGGATACTTTGAGGGGTGCAACACAGGCTCTTTGTGGATTCGAGCGGCGGTTGGGATTGAACCGAGGGGGACTATGTGCATGCACCCTGCATGCAGGTTCCATCAACTGCAGATCAGTCGCAGTGAGCTTTGTCAGGGAAGGTTTGTCAGGTCAATCATGGGGAAGAATCCCCAGGTTTTATCTCTGGACAGTACGAAGCAGGGATCAAATTTGAAGGGCAGGTCAATCATGGGGAAGAATCCCCAGGTTTTATCTCTGGACAGTACGAAGCAGGGATCAAATTTGAAGGGCAGGGTCCCATTTCACTTTGAAGGGTTGTGAGAAATTGAACCCTCTTCAATGTTGACATGTAAAAATAAATCATTCTTTTCATTTGAAACTGTCTAACAAAATTTTATTATTATTAAAAACAATGTATAAAAATAAATCATTATTTTCATTTGAAACTGAAAGTGTATAACACAATTTTATTATTATTAAAAACAGTGTATAAAAAAAAATGGATAATACTAAGAAATCTCAAGTGATTCAACTTTTACTTAGAATTAGTGAGGTAAACCATGTATATGATGATTTATCACATCCAAATTCTTTTAATGGGGGATTTATCACGTCCAAAAGTTAGATTAGAGGAGGAGAGACTAAAATAAAGGTTGAGAGTGACTAAAATGTACCCATAATCAAAGATGAGATTGGAAAAAAGACCATTTAGAAAGAGATTGGTGCACTTGTTTTGTTAATTAATGTGAACATAGCGAGAACCATTAGGAGTATTGGTTTTTTGTATTGCATTTTTTGGGCCTGTTTATTTTGTGAAGGGAAATGTTTTTTTCCTATCAAAGTGATTCCAGTAGTGGAGAACTACTAGCAACCTTATCTGAATGCATAATATGAAATTGGGGATGAAAGTAGGCTCATGAGGTACCAAAGCTTATTTGTGTCTAGAATTGTTTTGAGAAGAGCTCCACTACTATAAGTGCTATGTTATAAGGCCAAAAGAGATCAATCATCAGATCCCTAACATTAATAATAAAAAATAAAAAGATGATTTTTGTCGAGTGCCAAGGTATCTTCCTCTTCTAACATTGTACATCCCTGTGAGATTTAAACTTGTTTATCCTTGTTGTGACCACTTGATCATTACCATAACCAATGGTTTAAAGAAACAACATAAAAGTAAAAAAAATATAAGAATAACTTTTCCATGACATTTTACATTACATGAAGTTTTTTCCAATCCACGTAGCCAAAAAAAGTTACAAATACCATCACAAAGCTAATTTATATGTTTGTCCATATGGACCCACTTAGTGAGTAACTAGCCATTCAATTTCAAACTCCACCTAATCCCTAAGCATCGTCTTCACCATAAGAAACCTAAGTATTAGAACACTTGAAAGTTTATCCTTCAAACTTTAGTCTTGAGTCTACTAACATCTAGATGTCAAATGAGAGGGATTGATAGGGATTACCATTTCTCTTTTCAAAACGCAGTGCATATACTAATTATTCAAACACATTGAAAAAGTATCCTTCAAACTTCAATGTGGATCTTACTAGTATCTGGATCTCACACGAGAAGGAGTTTGAGAGGGCTTCAACAATTATCTTTTCAAAATTCCTTCTTAAATTTATGTAAAAATGTTAGACAAAAAACAAGGACTATTATATACTGTAATCTCTTTGTGAACCTTACATGATTCAAAAATGTCATTTTGACAAAAAACATATTTACAATCTCTTCTCTTAAATTCTAGTTTGATAGGTTTGAGGAGTGGTATGCAAGGTAATCGTCCACAATGGGTTGAGTTGAGTAACTAATAAAGATTTATTCATTTATCTTTAACAACACCTTTCAAGAGAAAACTAGGAAATAGATAATGTCGACTATATAACTAAGACCAAACCCAAACCCTACAAATGTTAAGCTAGATAATAAGGAAGTCTAAGTTGTGATTAAAACAAACACCCTAAATTGGCAAAATGATTCTAAACTTAGAGTAGAATATAAGTCTAAATTAAATTTATCAATATCAAATATTTTTCTTAATGAATAAATTGTGAATTACTTAACCTATTTTTTATAAAATACAGAACTAAATGTAATATCTAATTATAACCTAGAAATACTACAAATTTTTATATAAAAGAATAATTTAAGAGAATTTTTTAATAATTAGTGAGTTATTGGCCATAACCTAAGAAATATTTAATGTGAAAAAGTAACCTAAATTATCATATCTCATTTACTTTAGTATAACCTAAAAGACATAATTCTAATAAAAATAAATAAAACTAAGATTAATTTACTACAACTAATATTGTATTGCTATCTAATCTTTTTTTAATAAAATTCAACCTGGATTTAATTAAAGAACAGTGCAATAATTGAAGAGAGGAATCACTTTGAACAATGTAAATCATTTCAATTATGGTAAAAAAAACATTTTTTTTTAAAGCAATTCATCTCTTTTATTATTTTCATATTCAAAGGTAATTTTTTTTGTCTATTATAATTTATAGTTTATGGTCAATTTCAAATGTACACAAACTTATTGGAAATTGGAAATGAAAATAAAATCATTTTGAAGCAATAAGTGTGTACCCCAAAGGAATAGTCATTGAGACTAGTCACAATAGTAAGAGGGAGATATACCCCTCTAGGATAAATGCACCATGAAAGACAAGTTATCTTACTTATGTAATAACAAACTCTCCTCTATGTATATATTGCTTTCAGCGCATGTAGTTCCTATAATGTAATGAAATTGAGTTGGAATGTCCGTAGTGCCTATAATGGTTCAATCTATTCATGAACAAATCTATCTATCCATGACATATGCAAGAGTAGGTGAGTAGGTAGATTATAGTAAGGGAGGGAGCACAAAGAAAGAACCAAATTCAATACAAATTGAAATGGTCTACATCCAATGCATACATTACACGTTCTTATTCATGTGGCCTCCCTAATGTAGGGGATATCCTCAAAGTAAATACCTTATATACCCTTAATTATATAAATCCTAGAAATTGGAAATAAATAAAAAAACAAGTCTCTCCAATATTGACATATTATCCTAGTAATTTTACGGAAACACTTCAAATTCTCCAACAAATATCAAGTATTTTAAACTTTTGATTTTTTTTGGTTCTATTATGGTTTATGGCTTTCAGATGCACACAAACTAATTGTAAATCGGAAATTGAAAAGAAAATCATTGCCAACACCTAAATGTTTTAGTAGCAACAACTATTTATTTAGCCTCCCAGAGCCCACAAGAGATGACTATATCGTACACTCTATTATTGTGTGGAAACCTATAATTCACATCTCTATGGACCTCACACGATTCACATTAGAAACCGTTGAGACATATTCCGCCATTCATGTCATGGAGAAAGATCTCATACAAATATGGAGACACATGCGCAGATACAAAATCATTATTATTTTAGCTAATGAGATTCCATACATTTCTGAAGCAGTCTCTACTCTCCTAGTCCTTGGAGAATATAGTTTTTTGAACTTAGATAAGGGACAACTCTGTCAGGCCGGTGAAATACTCGGTTGTGAGGTCGTTGATAAAATAAGGCATTGGAATTTGGAAGGACCTTTGAATGGAGGATTGATTCTGCTTGATGGTGGCTCTATTGGTCAAGTGTGATTGGGCCTGCCTAAAAGAAAAAACTCATAATGTAATACCTAATGCTTTCAGGAAGCAACCTTTTTTATCAACCCTAAATTCAACGGTTATTTTTAGAATTGAATCATGTCCATCCCAGATGCTCAATTGAACGTGATCAAACAAAATCCCCAATTTTAGGTGGATTATGGATAGTCAATAAGGAAGATGAATCATAAACACACATTTGGGAGGCTTGCAACAGCGAGGATGTTGAAATCATGTTCTTTTCTAGCTCACTGCACTCCCAGTCCCTCATTCATTAACGCCCGTCGAGGGATTCCCTTGTTTAGATATATTGGTAGACAATTTGTATTTCTTGTTTCCATTATTAGAAGGATGACAGGAAAACGAAGGGGTCAAAGTCTACAACATTTACAGCCTCGGTTGTTAAATATTTTACCCTTTCAACCTTTGGATTTTATTAAGGAAATTGGAATAATTCAAACACTTGTATTCAAATATTGTTCTTTCTTTCAACCTAATGTTTACAATTCACAACAGATAAATAACATTGACATGTTTGGAACTCAAATACAACGCTCTTTCTTCTTGCTCCTCCGCCCAAACAAAGTTGTGGTCCTAGACTATGAAAACTATACACTATTTTGGTTTTGATTTCATTTAAATATTGGGTTTTTTAAAGTTACATCTATTGAGTATTCAAGACTTAGTCTGGAGGACACATTTATATAATACATTACAAATCTCAAACAACATTTTGGATGGAGAAATTTTAAACCCTTATATTTATAGAACCAAAAGGAAATCCAACAAGCAACATATTTAACTTTTATCCACATATAAAATGTTACACAAGTGCAAAATGCTATACATACCTGTAAATTCATGACAACCAAGTCGACAGCTTAGCTCTGCATAATCTTCTAGAGGAAATAGAAGTTAGGGAGACACTGAAGCATAGAATTGGAGAGTTGAGAGTCTGAGTCATGACCTCCAACTGTCCTATACTCGTAAACCCAAAATAATGTTTTTTTTCCATAGACTTTGCTAATCTCTTTAATTTCGGGAAAGCTCAATCCAGCCTACCCAACATTCTATCTTTGGTTCTCTTGCTCCTACCTGTGACAAAGGTGGAACCTTCGAGTTGTCCACCGCATAAGACAATGAGGAAATAGAATGTGAAATGGTTTCCTTCTACAGAAAGATGATTGGAAGCAATGAAATCTAAATTCCAAAATATCTCGATGCTACGGAGTTGGTTTACCTTGCTCGAGGTAGGAGAATGCATGTTTTTGTATTTCACATGATTACAAAAAAAACCATTTTATAATTGCATCTACATAACATAGATATATCTGTGCAGGTGAGGGAAAACTGGGTATTGCTTTTTCGAGGTCTCCAGAGACTTTTAGAGATCATTCTTCGTTATGAGGGCGCTCATGGCATAGATCAGAGAGCCCACGGGAGGAAGAGGAAGAAGAAGAAGAGGACTCAAGTCAAAAGGTGAGGTGAGTGAGGAGGGGAGACGTAATAGCAATATTTGCAGGACCAATTCATTAGTGGTATAATGATGGAGACGAGCCTCTCCAAATCGTAGCCATTGTCGTCACATGAAGCCCTCATAAACAACTCAGGCGTAAGAGTTACCACGTAAGCATCCCGATAGATTAAGTAATGACAATCTTCAGTTGGGTATATGACAAATTCTTTCATTTCTCTTAGAGCTAACTATATGCATATTGTATAACCCTTCTCTCTGGATATCCCTCCATTCTAGTTTCCTTTGTCTCTACTTCCTAACCCCCTTCCTCCAATGAGACAGGTAGACTAAGCGGCCTAGGTGGACAGTGAGAGACTGTGAGTGCTAATTCGAATGATTCTGACTCGAGTAAATGAATGGAAATTGGAATAAATCCTAGAATCCTGGACTAACTAGTATAGGATATGATTCATGAGTACAAACAAAGGGCGGCGTGCTGCTATCCTTCTACCAAAGATTCATCATCCCTGTCTTGAGGTGGTCATAATGGAAATGTTTAGCACTAGGTGAAACCCTAATCTAGAAACTTACATATCCATTGGACTAGGTTAGGTTCAAATATAGAAAAGACTGCTCAAGACATTGTAAATTACAACTTGTAAGTTGTAACCCAAAAAACAACACCATTATTTTTTCCTTGTAGAGCCTTGGCAATGGAGGGTTATCAAATCAATTCACCATCCATAGATATGACTCATATGAGAATTTAATTTCATATCATATACTCAAATACTCAAGTGTCTTATAAGTTGCGAGATCACGTGACTTGATGAACAATAAGATGACAGATGGAAAACCGAATTGGCAGGTGGTATCATCTCATACCAAGATTTAATGAAGTTGGTGAATCATTAATGCTTGCCAATGTCATTAAATTCTTTGAAAGTGAACATTGAATCCCGAGGCATAATCCTGAATCATCGGGTTGAACTTGACACTAAGAATCTCGGTGGCCCACTGTGGTCTGTGTCGATTGGGACCAAGATTCTCATCCATGATCCAACTATTCAAGGGCACTTGGGCAGACTCTGAGTCCGGAATCTCCCATAGTCCATTGAATCAAAACCCCTGGAAAGGAAATTTTTTTAGCTGCCCTTCTGTTGCAAATTTACTCAGGCTTACTCAATTTCATTATTGAAGTGCTGGAAATGAAACTAAATTTTTTTTGCATGGGAAAATTTTTTGTGGCCTTCTATGACGTTTAAAATGGCCTTTGAAGGGCTCTAAAGGCTTCAAATTTGAAGCTTGGTACGAAGTTAATGCAAATTACATTTCCTGCAGCCTGCAGGTTAAATAATAGAAAATATCCAAAACTAGCTCGAATTCGGTGAATCATGACAAGTTTAGTATTTAAACATGCTGACTTATGCTGATTTATGGCAGCCGCCCTGCGGTGGGAAACACATAACAAGGCAGACATCAACCAAAAAAACAACCAATCAGAATAACCAATCAGAATGTAATAATATGTTGTTTTAAAAATTGTTTTCATAAATAAAATTTAATTTACTAATAATTTTTTTGAAAATTTAAAAGTTACCTGGGAACTAATGCACATAACAAGGTAAAAAATGTTGTTTTAAAAATTGTTTTCATAAGGTAAAAAATGTTGTTTTAAAAATTGTTTTCATAAATAAAATTTATTTTACTATGTTTCTAGTATAGTTTTTTTTGAAAATTTAAAAGTTATCTAGGAATTAATGTCTCTGATCGAAAACTATATATCGGGGACATAATAAGTATAGTATTAAGTAGTTTAAGTGTCCCCAAAACCATCTGGATTTCTTTATTTTCCTCAATAATTCATTTTCAAAAAGCTCAAAACACTTTAGAAAAAATTCAACTAGTTAACCATACATTAAACCATATAAGCTTGGTCTTTTATTGCCTTGAGAGACCTCCTTTCATTATTATCATCACTTACCAAATAGGGAAGGAAAAAGTCATCCTTACCATCTTAGCGATAGTAGCCCGTCTTTTTTTTTCCGAAGGTATTTTGAAAGGGATCCACCATAACATTTCCTAGCTCTTCAACTGTTTTGACCGTTGAGCTATCACTTCTTGTCTTTTGAATTTTCTATATAGATTAAAAACTAGTGGTGAAAAACTTGTGTTTTTGTCTCCTTCCTCAAGTCATAAAGCTCTCCTTTTGATTTCGACTTACTTCATTTTTGAAAAACAACTTCTTTCGTTTTTCTTTTCATTGATTTACTTTGTTATATCTTTAGTGAATAAACCACCTCCAACACTTATCATACATAACCTTTAACTTGGACTAACATGAATGAAGGGGAAGCTTTTCATATCATACATAAGTGAGGAGCTTTTCATCCTTGATCTTTTTCAAATAAGCCTAGTGAATCATCAAAATTACACCATTGTTGATTTACCAATCTAATGAAATCCTCCTAAACAATGTTTTAAAACTTAGAATTAGGAGTTGAACTGATTGAGGGTTAACTTAGACCGAAACCAAAATTAGCAATGAATTAGAGAGGTTTGATTTCAATGATTTGGACTGTTAAAAAATACATAAAATTTTACAATTTTAATGAAAAAATATATATCAAAGACTTTAAGCTATGATTATGAACAATTAGAAAAAAAATATGCAAAATCTACTCATGTATAGCTATATACCATAAAAGAGTGAATATATCAGAATGACAACGGATGTGATACGTATTTTAGTCAAAATTGAAAATACATAATCATCAAAATCATTGTCTATATTGGGATCCTATTCATCAATAACTTCTTATTCCCCTCTTCTTTAGGCTCTAGTTTTTGCCTCTACCTTGAATCTCAAATCTCAAAGTTGATCCTCCAAGAACATTAGTCAATACCTTACAATTTTGATGAAACTTCCTAATCCAAGCGTAAAATCAAAGTAGGAATAGCCTCTCATGTTTAATAAGTGATTTTGTTTGATTGAATTATACATTTTTATTAAGGTCACGAGTCATGATAGGAGTTCAATCAACTTCAACATTCATGCATCAACACCACCAATATCAAGGTACATAGAGTTTGATGTGCTTGATTAAATTCCAATCGTTTTACCCTAATAGATGATAGAATCCAGTGGAAATGTGCAATCTTGAAATCTAGAAAACTATAAGTATGTTGAATTCTAAATGGGATTTAATTCTCTACTTTTTGCAAAAGTCTGATGATATTGCAATCGCACTAAAACATCTTGACATAATTAATGATAATCTTAAAATTTTAAGTAACATGATAGAAAATGAAAGATAAGGAGAACGCAAAATTTTACTTCAAGAATTTAACATTACTATTCAATATTACTGTCTTCAATGTCTCTTATGCAAAACTGACCAACATTTAAAAACAAATTATGTATCTAACCACGATGTGTGCACCTTGGGAAGATTTGGCTTAATTCGATCTAGTTAATGCAAAATCGGTTGGTTTGGTACCAAACTCACCAAGTCAAGGTCTAACTTGGACAATTTGATGCCAAACCGGTCTCTAAGCCAAGTTTTGTCTCGGTTCAAGGTTACTGAGGATTAAACTGGTCAACTTGGTAAGTTTGGCTTCCGAGTTGACCAATTTATAAAACTATGCTCCCCAATGAACCATTCAAGGTTGAACTTCAAAGCAAGTCTTTTATGAATAATAGCCACTGCAAAAACCGCAAGAAAATGATTTGACTCCCCCATAAGATACCCACTAGTGACGCCTTGACCAAGGATTTATAAATCAAAACCGTCTCTCCTATTTTCCCTACACTTTTGTTCCTCCAAGTGGGCTTCAACTTCAATGGCCCAATATTGAGCAACTTTGCATCATCTAGTTTTCCCATAAAATAGTTGGAAATAATATACACTTGATTTTAAGGTTCCCAAACTTCAAAATCACTCGAAGAACAATTTTTTGTTTGTTTGTTAGAAATATTTGCCACTTGGGTCCAATACATTTCAACCATTGGCTAAGAAACCACAACCCAGGGGCATCTAAGCTGTCAAAATCACTTAGGGATCGTATCTGGCTTGGGCCACACCAACACTTAACATGCCTGGGTTTATAGGTGTCTCCTCCCAACTAAGTCACCCTTATGGGTATTGAACTCGGGTCGCCTTGCAAATGAAACCCACACATTAACCGAGTGAGCTAGCGAGAATTGACACCCAAAGAACAATTTAAATACCTTCCAATAACAATATTGCCTTGACTTATTCAACCCCCAAAAGATTTTATTCCAAAAACCAATCATGTAAAGGGAAGGATCGTAGATGTTTATTTTGAGCTCCATTGTCAGTCCTTGGGATTAAACTTCAAGCCCCAAACTTCCAAACCACGAACAATTACTAAGAGAAAACATCCTACTCTTCCGACCACTAATGAGACCACCCAAACTAACTCTAGAGTTAATGTACCTAAACTCCCACCGCCTAAACAATTTCTTTAGGTGCATCACAATTTTATCACTTTTAGACAATTTCTTGTAAAAAGAGAATCTTAGGACTGTATATATCCACAATCTTTTTCGATGTTCGTTTTTTCTTTAAGCTGCCCAAATCCCTACAGTTGAAAGAGATGCAAATCATGGCTCAACCTGAGTAGGGGTGTTATCTGTTCTAATAGATCTTACTAAAGTTCACCGCTTACATGATGGAACCACATTTAGAGCCTGCTTACCTGAACGAGGGTTATATAGGATTTTCTCCCTTTCCCAACTACACTAATCCCTTGCCCAAGATTCAATGACAACCAAACTTTAGTTCTTCTAGAGACGGAGTTACCAAACTTTATGGGTTTGGGATTCTACGTAAGAGCCACTTCCTTACTTGTAATACCTCAATTTTGACCTTTAGAATGCATTGGCCTTACATGTAAATATTGTGTATATGTGATGTATGATTCCTAGTGTGGAGCTCAAAGCCAAGGCCCCATTAGTGAATGCTCAAGTTTTGAAGGCAAGTATTTTATATTTTATTAGCTATGTGCTAGTAAGCCATGGGAAATTGTATAACCATGTAAATATTTAAATGCAATAAAAAGTCCAAGAGCTGGTTATGGAAGAAACAAAAATGAGGGGGATGTGTCTAGAAATTCATATGGTTGAGTATGGGCTCAATTTTCTTGACCCATAATTCATTTCTCCTAGTGGGATTTTGTTTTTCATCCTTCCCACTCCACTATGGAACAACCAGACTGAATATATGAGCTTGCTATGCATCCCTAGCAGGGAAATTTGTAGAAATTGCAACTTGGAAAGAAGCCTTGTTTTGAAGTGCCAAAAATGCCCATAAATTTATGTGGGATGTAAAATCCAGTGGGGAATCCACATAGATAAACCCCAGGGCGAGTTTTGGAGTAGCAATAGCTCAAAAATCCATAGGAAGGCCCAAATTTAGAGGCTTGGAAGTTGAATTTTGTGATTCACAGTCACATAGCCAAATTGGGAAAATCTAAGAACGGATTGCAGTGGGAGAGAGTTCAGAGGTTCGAATTGCTTGATGAAGCTAGTGAAGGAAAAAATATCTGAAGGTTTGGAACCTTAGATCTTTCTATGACCACCATGAAGAGCACTAGAGGGAAGGGGCTCCTGAGGGAATGCGTAATAGAGATTGAGACCTTCCTTGTGTTGGGTGTGGTAGGTATTGTGGATGCCAAGGCTGTCTAAATCTAAATTGAGATGCTTGTAGCTATGTGGATGAGATCATTGGCTTAACTATCTCCTTCCCTGCCTCTCTACATGCTTGATAAATCGAGCTATGTGTTGGCTTACCATGAGTGCTTGTGCTTATAGCTGTGAGTGAGCCTGAGTAGTTCCTCCCTAGTGGGTACACAACCCAACTTGGGGGTGGTCTCTCACCTGAAAGAATATATGCTGGACAGAGACCTATGATTGGGTGGAACGTTGCTCTTCCATAGCAAATTGTTTGGGCAATTTCAATTAAAATATAAGTGCTTACTGATGTTTCCAAATATGATAAATTTGTGTAATTATGAATGATTGTTTATTTATGCTAAATTGGATAATATGACCGGTTCAAATTATTCATTTGGATGCATGTGCATAGTTTCAGGATGAGTCTATCTCCGTGTATGGATTCAATGTTATTCCTGTGATAAATATGCTAATATATACATGATGTGTGTGCGAAATGAATTTATTTTTTCGTTGTATATTTTATTGTTGCATTGCACGTGCATTTAGTTGTTGATGAAATTCGTAATATGGCATTGGGGGAGAAATTTGGCACCCCCCCTATATCGTTCATGTATGCTTCAGTGGGTTAGATTGACAGGAGGGTACGTGACAGAGTTGTATCAGAGATAATGGTTGCAATGCTTCAGATGAGTGGGTTAGAACCCACACTCATAGGCAAAAAATTAGAAGTGCGCAGGAAGTGCCGAGAATGTTATTGTGATAGCAGATTAAATGCAGGAGTTTGGAAAATGAAAATCATAATCAACAGATGTGATTCACAACACAACCTCAACTTGCATGGTTGATACTAGTAGATTGGCAAGTCATTGGGCCAAAACTGCCCATCCATGTGTTTGATTTTAACTAGAAACAAATCCAGTAGTAGCTTTCCAAAATCACTTTCTTGGTGAGTTGTTATCACTTTTGAAAATGAAAAAATAAAAATTCGGAAAAATTTGAGGTGGCTCCACCTGTGCCATGTGGGTGGAAGGAGTATGACATGGACCAACCACGTCAGAAGGATGCACATGTGGCCAAGGTCCTAAACCTGCATGCACCACAACATGGAGATTGTGGGGGTACCACAAAGAAAAAGTTTGTGAGGAGCCACATAGAAAAGTCTGGGGGCGCAGTGGGGAATACGACCATGGAGGTTCGTGAAGAAGGGTCTTGGATAGTACCACGAAGAAAGGTCTATAGGCGTGGAAAATAAAAGGTCTGCTGAGCGAAGTCTGCAGGCACGATGAAGTTGTCCACCGGGTGCAGCTGAGAAGAGTGGTCTGTGGAGAAAACTCTGTGGGCACGATGGTGCAAAAGTATGTGGAGGTCATCAATCAGAAGGTTGAAGTTTAGTGGTTCCAACTTTTGACTCCCAATGTACGTAAGGTAGTTGTCAGAATCGGGAAGTCGGGGTAGTCTTATTTGGAAACTGTTTTGCACTTCCAACTTTCGACTCTCGATGTACAGAAAATAGTAGTCGAAGTTGGGAATGGATTGTTGTAGATCAGTTGTGCATTCCAATTTCCAATTTATAATTGGATAAGGTCGGAAAGGCTTGGAAAAAAGTCAGGATCTACACATCAAAATTTAGAAAAAAAAAGTATAGATTCTGGAATTATTTTTTCCATAGCAAGAGAAACTTAACTTTGAATTGGATGAGACCTGTGGTGCTTGGATGCCATTAACGAAGGTCATACAAGTGACAATGAGAGACCCAAGCCCATTTTGCTTCGATTTGGTTTAAATTCCAAATTAGTCACCTTCAAAGATTGATGTCTTGAGGCTCAATGGGAACTTGGTTTGGGTTGAAATTATGGCATGGCCATGGACTAGACATGCAGTTATATTTGGAATCTCGAATCCAAATTCCAAAGGGTGTGCAATTGGGGTGTGAAAGAATGCCAAAAAACACTATTCAAGAGTACTTTTTAGGGATTTTGAAAAAGCTTAAAGAATTTAAAAGTGGCCATAGAGGTCGAAACCAAATTTTTTTTTGAACTCGAAATTTTACATAGTCATTGAAATAGACAACTTTCGTTAGACGAAGTTTTTCCAAAAAGACTTGGTTTGGGAGATAGCCAATTTTGGTGAAATTTTGAAATTTGGGAAAAAGTGAAAAAATAAAAAATAGTCAAACCCAAAATTTTATAGAGGTTGATCGATGCATCAGATCAGATAACTGAAGGTTATTGAGTGACCTTGTATTATAAAATAAATTTTCTCGGTAGAAAAAGTTTCATAGTTCTCTCTAGATTTAAGTCTTCTACAAGCAGTAGAAGTTGGTCTCTAAGGCTAATTACACCCGTGAACAAAATGCAGAATTGACAAAAATCAACATTTTTGAAAGAATGTATCATGGCTAGTATAATGAGATCAACATATATGAGATCGGAATTGGGAAAAATCAACATATATGAGATCAGAATGAAGCATGACTATAGGCATTGAAAAAACTATCTATAGGGTAACAGTGGTGCACTATTAGAATTCACAATGGGAGTTCATATCTTTCTATGAATAGAACATAAAAGTGTCTGTAACCTTGAGTTGAGAGAAAATTTTTCAATGGGGATAGTTCATAGAAGGCGTGAATATTAAATTTTGTGAAATTCCAAGAATGTGAGGAAGCTAGACAACAACAGAATTACATGTAAGGTTCTTATTTTTGAAACATGTATCGAGTAGCTTCAAAAAACAGGCAGGGAAAATCATTTGAGACTTGATTGGGCAAGAAAAATTCTCAATGTGGGTGACCTCCAAGGCAACCAAAATATTGGAAATATTGGAGAGTGACTCAAAATGAGTAAATATGATGTTATGATTTTCTCATAATAAATTGGAAGTGCATATAGGAAGCTAAGGAAGGTAAAATTGCTTGTTAGTTAGTGAAGTGAAGAATTAAGTCAAGTAAGTTGAATGCTTGGTAGCATGATGATTTTATTGATGAGCAACAATAATCAAGTGATAGTGTCATGGTAATTCCTGTTAACATGTGGGGAAGCATGTTGAATGGATAAGAATGCATCCAAAGTACTATTGTGATTGATATGTGCTATCTGAATGGAAAGGAAGAGCCATAGAAGATATTAATTATGAAAAAGGTATGCATGCTAAAATATATTAATGATGGAAGAGCAGGTGAATCAAACTTGTGGGAAAAGGTATGCATGCTAAAATAAGTTGTCACTAAAAATATAAGTCATTCAAATTTGTGTACATGTCATGTGGTTCATGGTAGTGACAAAATGACCGACATGCAAAGACTGGCAATCAAGGAATGAAGCATTTCCAGTTGTGAACCAATGGTGTGGTTCAAAACCGTGGCAAATATTCCATGAGAAAGGAGAGAAAGTCTCATTGTTGAATGCGACACAAGGAAATGTGATTAACCTTGAAAAGAACCCATATGGAGTTGGAATGGAATAAATCGCAGCATTGTTAATTCATAGGAAGTCCAAGAAAGGTCAAGTTGGACATATCCAAAATTGCCAAAGCAATTGGAGTAGCAGGGAATTGTGAATAGAACACATGGAGAGTTGTTGTAATTTCCAAGGAAAACTACAAAAGGATGATAAGATGGTTGTAGTAGAAATTGGAGAATAATCTTCATAAGGTAGAGTTGATAAAATAAGAAAGTTCTCACCTTGAACCATTTATTTTTGTAGCATAAGAATTGTATGCTTGGAAACTAGCAAGTATAAATGTTGTACACACACACACACATATGTATGCATGTATTTAATTGCTACTTGTGAGAAAATCATAGCTAATAATCCTTTGTGTATTTTCCAGGGGGGCATGATTTGGATCAACTATGATGCAGAAGAGGAATTCCATGCTATGATGAGGAATTGAAAATGCATAATTCCTCAACTACCCCCTCGCTATTGTATTTATAATTTTTGAATTTTTATGTAAATAATTTATGGCATATGAATTTTGGAAATGCAAAGGAATTTGATAGTTGAAATGGATGTACATTAGTGGGCATATTAATAGATAATGCATAGTACATGTGAATATGTTTGTGCATGTGTATGATATTGCATGTTGGTAAAAATAGTGAGGTTTTAGACATGTAATGAACCACTAATGACAATTATTGTGGTTGATGATGATTATATGTTTAGAGATGGTTGAAAATATTGGCGATGCTATTACATGCGACCAACAACATTGTGAAAAAAAGTCGTGACAACACATATATGATTAATATGTTGGTGTAAGGGATGTGTAGTCCTTGGTAAGAGGTCAACTGATCAGGTAACATCATGGATGTTGATGGCATCCATGCAACTAATGGTTTGCTTATGTCGATTGTATAAGTGCTAAAAGGAGATTGGGTAAGAATACCTTTAGCTATATTTTAATTATCATAACTTGGGGTTGCATGTGATTTTGGATGCATGTGTGAATGTTAACCTACTCGGTATGGTAAAGTATGAGGTAGTAAGGGCAAGGAACCTTGTACCATATAACTGTTTAAGAATTTAGAATACTTTCATAAACAATAATTGCAATCCATGTGTGAGACCACGCGGATGTTGGGTTGCGAAGCCTATAATGCTGTACAAGTATCCCATGAACTCCCTATTTGTGTTAATATAGGATGAAACCTCTTTTCCAACAAGGAGGGATTGAGTGAACTCACGATGTTTAGTTCGTGTGAAGAAGGAAAGCACCCAGATGATTAACCAAGCGATTGGGGAGATGGCTAGGTATTGTATGAAGCATTGGCCTAGATGTCCAACTTACCATGACATTGGCCTAGATGCACATAAATTTTTTATAGCAATGCCAGAGTGCATTGGGTGAATGCGCATTAAAATATGTGTGGGTATATATGTTAAAATGCATTGTGAGAATGCATGGTTGTAATATATTGTTTTATTTTTCATTGAAATGAAATAATGATTGACAATTCTACTATTTTTTCATGAGTTTTAATGGATGCAAGGGAAATTATTGCATGGAGAAGGTAGTCATGTTTGATGGCCTACCAAAATGCTCTATTGAGAGGATAGAGTATAGAGTTGCATAAAAGGATATGATGATGTAATCATGAATATTAAAATTTTATTTGATTGCATAGATAATGTGACTGTATATTGCAATTTTATTGTGATAATGATGCATATAAATTAAATATGTTTCATTGCATTTGAAATATTAACAACTGATAGTGTTTGAATTATTCTGTGTTATAATTCCAAGATCACTTCAACGATTGTTGCAAATGCTGCAATAAAAACATTATATGCATGGGTGCTCACAACTTGTTTGGCTGATTTAAACATTAAGATTGCAGATGGAATTGTCTTGGGCATGGTAATGTCAGTCCATAATAAAGGCTAGAAGGCACCATGCACAAACAAAGAAGAAATGCCAAATATTATGAGAAGGAACTCATGGTGGTGAAATATGATTCCTATAGGAAACATATTGTAAAATTCAGGTTTGAATATTTTGTTAATAATAATTATTGACTGTTTGGCTGATATGGAAATGTGTCCAGAGAACACGTTGTAGGTGGATGTCTAGGTTATGGTACTGGGTGTAATACCATAACAAACAACGTGATTCCACTTACAAGAGATAAAAATATGAGCATAGACTCATGGTTGAATAAATCTAATTCTGTAGAAGACATAATTATAAATTTAGATTTGAATTTGATTATTAATGTTAATAACTATTTGGTTGTTTTTGAATTGTGTCAAGATGGCACATTCCAAGAAAACCATGCACTATGGTTTGCAAGAACCAAAGACCATGAGAAGGACCTCATGTTTGGGAAATTTGGTTCCTGTATAAAACTAATTTGATTATTTTTAATTGAAATTATTACGTTGAATATCTCATGGCAATGAGATAGAACATGTACTGCTTTAGTTATAAATTTTATTTAAAATTTTGATGATATCTCATGAGAACTACATTCTTGTATGTAATGCAAATGAGATGGTGAAAATATGCGAGTGGGCTAGATGTTGGCTACTGAACATGAACATCCAAAGAAAATGCCAAGACTGGCTTGGGTTTGAGAACCTTACAAAATTCCTTGCACGTGCTTGTCTCTTCGTATTGTTGTTAAATCCAGTAAGAGCATGGGTATTTAGGAGGCTTGCATGGGTATTAGTATCCTTTTTACACTCACATTGAAGATCATTGGAGGGATGAGTATTATGTATCAAAGAAGGGGTACTATCCTTGTGTTGTGAGAGTAGGTATTGCAGGGTCGTGCTAGCCTGCAGTTGAGTGAGTTACCTATGGAGTTCTTGGAGGGAACCATTGGTTTTCATAGGATAAGAGGGCATGCAGGTGTATCCTTTCTATTATTGCCCGATAAACCAAGTAGAGGTGCTAGCTTGGCATGGTTGTTGTATGCTTGATAAGCATAGTTGGAGATTTGGCTTAACATATTAGTTAATGATATGCCCGATAAACCAAGTCAACGTACTGACTTGGCATTGGTTATTTGAATGTTGTGGCGAGCTAGTGTGTTGGAAACACACACACATATGCACAGGTGATCCGAGGTTTACAAAAACTTGGTTACCTTTCGATGCACACCTTGAAGAGCACTGGAAGGGGGTGGGTACGCTCGAGAGACTACATAACAAAGAAGAGGTACCATCCTTGTGCTGGGTGGGGCAGGTCTTGTGGGTGCCATAGTTGTCTGAAGTTAGTGGGATACTTGTGGAGCTGAAGGAAGATGCTTATGGAGATAAGTATTTGGTTTATTTTGCATCTTCTTGTTGATTTAATGTGAAATATATATGTGTACATGCTGTCACGTCCCCGTCCCTCGGACCGACGAAGAGGACGCGATGAACACCAATGCAACCGGGCAAACAGCCCCATGAACATATACACTCGTCAAATGCTGAAAATCGAAAGCTTAAACACCATGCATAACAGGATGCACAATTCCTCAAACATACAAGCATACACAGATGCATTTATCTTCAAGCATACAGCGGAAGCAAACATACAGTCCATAACCTAGCATTCAGCATGTTCATCATAACTCATTACACACCAATATAATTGCAGAGATGGAATAGCAGCAGCTCTTATCTTTCACTGAAGAACTTGCCCGCAACTAGCTACGTCGCTACAACGTTCCACCCAACCATAGGCCAGCATGCTAATCGTTCTCTCAGCACACTGCCACCCCCGAGCTGGGCATGATTCCTCCAAGGATAAGGGTCAATTTCAGGCTTACACATAGCCGAGGGGACACAAAACAGCCAAACCAAACACTATTGGGTTTAACAGGCCTTCAACAAGCGGCCAAGCCAGCACAGTCCGAAGACCAACCACTGCATCCCCGCAGCAAATCAAACCCTTCACAGCCCTGTGAGGAAAGAAAAACAACCAGGGATAATCCCAAACAACAGATGAGGCACAACTCAAGCCCACAAGGCAACTCAGAGTTGTTCTTGGCCCTAACGTGGCCAAAACAACTTAGGTGCAACACCCAAACCAGGGTATATCCGCAGCCCACAGCACACACAATTCCCCCAGGTAACGACTGGGCAACTCACACAGTCCACAAACAGAGGAGAAGCAACTCCTAGCGTGGACAGAGGAAAACTCAACCAACGGATTGGAAATCCAAACTGGCCCAAAACGAAATTGAACACCACAGCCAACAAAATGTATGGAAGAAGACAGCTCCCGTCCCACAATGAAATAGCGGAAAATTACACAGGGGAGACAACAGTCCCAAAACGAATTCAGTGAGCACGGCTCACAACATGGAAAAACGACTCAGCAGTATCCAACAGTCGTAGAAGAATGACAGCAACCCAAATCGTGGGTGACAATCAACAGCAAGTAGAAATCGTGGATTAAACCACGGTCATGACACATACCAGTAGAAATTGGGTCCTTGAGGCCGTTTCACCTGCTCGCTGCATGCAAAACCAAGGAAGACCCGTCACTGGTGCGTGAGGATGAATAGAACAGACAATCCTAGCCTGCGCGCGTGGATGAACCGACCACAATCGTGAAGGACGAATAGACATGGAGAGTGAACAGACCCCTGCGTGAGAGTGAACAGCCCAGGGAAGAATGGCGTCGTGGAGAAGATGGAGGAATGGGAAAGAATGGAGTTGTTTTTCCCCCTTACCCATGTTTCCTCCAACAATAAATGCCCTCAACAACTCAGCCATAAATGCCCCCAACAAACAAAACCAAGACATTAAAGAGGTTGAAGAGGTTGGATGAGACAAAAAGGTGACAAATCAACAAGGTGGTAAAACATGGGTTTTTCCCCCATAGACCAAGGTTTGACATCCCCCACCCCTTATCCTTTGGAATCATGCCCTTTTCATTCAACGTTGCATTGCCGTAGCTGGTTGTGGTTTTAGTTTTAATTGATGTGCGTATTTACATGATGTCGAATTATAATGTGCCAAATGGCACGATAAACCATCGGCAACCATCCTATTGCCAGAACACACACACAACCAAATCGATGGTGGGGATTTTGTCTTGAGCTCCTCACCATGATTAATTACAATATATACATCATGCAAATGGGGTCAAAACCGGGGACATGACATTCCCCTCCCCCTTGGAATAACACCGTCCTCGGTGTTCCATTACATATATACAATACATATACAGTTGCACATCAAAATTTCAAAATTGCAGATCTGTTCCATGTCCAATCATTTACTTTGAACGTTCAAACCCAAGCTCCTCGGCTTCCATGGACTTCTCCTGCTGGTTCTCAGCTTCCAGCTGATCCCGAAGTCTAGGAACTTTGCAGCTAATTCCCTCATGAAGTTCCCTCATTGGGCAGTCCCGGCGTAAATGATGTCCTCCGCATCTCCAACATCTCACTGGCTGCGTCATCTTTACCCGCTCAATTTCCTTTGAGTCTTCATGCCTGGACCGTTTTCTATCGGGTCGCTTGGACAATTGTCCCATTGCTGATCCACCTTCCTTTCCTTTGCCGATTGCTCCCAGAAGGCTTTTCACCTACCTTTGCAAACCAATAGAGTCTTGCAAAATCTGGTGGTTCATTTCACTCTGCCTCTTCTGTATCTTGAGCATCTCCCCAAGATTCTCTTGGGTCTTGGCAATCACTTGAAGGAGACTTCCAGCTAAGTCCAACAACTTTTGATCTGCTACCATGATCAATGTGCACCACCAGGTATCACTCTTCTCACCTGTGAAATGCGCCATTGAAATTCTATCAGACCAAGCATACTATAGACATTAAAATCAGTTAGTTAATTACCAAATTGGCATGAAAGTCCAAGTTCCATTAAGGAAACTTTCATATTTTTCATGCCTTCCCCAACAGGCACATGAGCTTCTTCATGTCCATTCCTGGGCAGGGAATTAACTATTCCAGCATTCACAATTTTACTTAAGCAAATACACACATTTCATTCTCAATCATACATGCATTTAACAATCCTTCGTTTTCACAATGCATAAACATATATATATATATAATCAAAAGGCAAGAGAGAGCAGTAAGAGTTTTTCCCCTCTTTGTGTTGTTCCATCCGAGAACCCACACCATTGCAGTGGCTTTTTATGCTCTCAGCCTCTTTCACTTTCACCGTGAATGCTGGACCAATCCTTCTTGGTCATGACACTTAGCGTCTTCGGTCTATTCCAGACCTCTAAACCATGGAGTCTCTCCACATGGTTTGTCTCGGCTGCTAGGACTCCCTCGTCTCACTAGCACCTTTTTCATTACCGCTCATTCCGAGCTTTCCAGGACAGTCTCATGCCCACATGCATCTCTAGGATGCTCTCATAGTCCTCGCTCCCAGCGATACCTATATCCAAACATTGAATAAATTCACATGTTTAGTTTATTCTCATCAGTTTTATCTTGCTCTAGAGATAAACATCATAACCAAGCATATACACATGTATATTCATACGCAAAATAATCCAATACTTATCTGTATTGTGCATTCCCTCGTTCGTCCACAGGATCCTGCTTCTCTTTGCAAGCCTTGGGATCGCCTATGGACTTAGATGTTAGGCCAGCACGCAGGCTTCTCCTCAACATCAAATAATTAACGTCCAGCCAGTACATCCTCATGTCAACTGGGCTTGGAACTTTAACACGACCATTTCTAGGTCTAGGATCTACTATGGATCCCCAGGCATATCACAGCCCATCATACGCTTATATCAACAATAACACATACACTTATACCAACCATACACTTATACCACCATACACTTATACCAACAATACACTTATACCAACATACACTTATATCAACCATTTACCTTTACCTTTTACCTTTACCTTTAGCCTGTCAACACAAGCAACACAAGCAATACAAGCGAACTAATCAGCGTTATTGCTCTAAAAATTGTAATCACATTTCATATTATTCACTATCAAGTATTGAGACACCAGGAGTGCGTCCACTCCCTAGAGTGTAATCAATATTGAAAACCCTTTCATGATCCAACATCAGAAAAGTGTGCACTCTTCTCCGGTGTGTGTCATGTAGGCCCTATGCATACTTAAGCAACCGATCATCATGGAAATAATTCAAACATGTTCTGCATATGAAATTTAACAATTAACATGCATATTCATAGCAAGGGTCACAGAACACTTATCCATTTGTCGTCGCAGTATGCCTTTGTTAAGGAGGAATGGAGGCTCCTTTTATATTTCACATTCACACATGTCTTACCGACATAACCCATACCATCTCACTCATGTTATTTACCAAACATGCAGTGCAGATGAGACATTTTAAAATGTCTAATGGCGTTTCACCCGAAACCCAATTTCAAGGGAAAACCTTCCCATGACGTTTGGCTCTTGCAGGTCATCACACATGATCTTCCTGCAGTGTGTACCCCTGACATATTCATCAAATAGCCAAATAGTCAATCATTACCTGATACTACAATCTAAATTGATTGTTCCATAACCAAGCAATGACATTAGAAGTCAAATTCATTAGGAATTTGCAATTCTACTACAGAAATTGACTCGTTCAATTGTGGGTTTCTTGTAAGCAGCACTACTATGCCCATTATAATTTTATGCTTACTATCATAACATGATTACCCACTTATCGTGCGTCCCTCCTGACACATCTTATACAAGCCAACAACGATTAGTAGTCGTCAGTACTTTCTTAAATCCGTAATCCACAATTCAAATTTAGCAACCAACTATTTTCACAACCATGAGACTTCTTCTCATAAATGGTAGATTCTGGCATTGGTCAGGGTCTTACCTCTCACTGCCATGCTCAAATAATCTACCTGAAACATGAGTTTCAATCAACCAAACACAATCTTATGCAAGCCAACCGTGGCTAGTGGTTATTAGCAATTTTTCAAATCCGAATTTCAACAACCTATTATGCATATCATATGGTAGATTCTGGCATTGGCCAGGATCTTACCTCTCACTGCGATGC
This sequence comes from Pseudotsuga menziesii, assembly GCA_001517045.1. Classification (NCBI taxonomy): domain Eukaryota; kingdom Viridiplantae; phylum Streptophyta; class Pinopsida; order Pinales; family Pinaceae; genus Pseudotsuga; species Pseudotsuga menziesii. Next base: position 28,907 of record LPNX010930409.1, on the reverse strand, counting down.
TCGAAATAATCTACTTGAAACATAAGCTTCAACATCCAAACACGAGCTTATGCAAGCCAATAGTGACTAGTAGTTGTCAACAATTTCTTAAATTTGAAATTCACAATTCCAATTTAATAAGCTCTTTCACATGGTAGATTCTGGCATTGGTCAGGGTCTTACCTCACACTGCCATGCCCGAAATAATCTACCTGAAACATAAGCTTCAATCAACCAAACACTTGGTAAGTTTGGATGCATATAACCTTTTCATTGCTACAACCATCACTGAAGCATTTTCAGAGTTTATAAAATTCAAATACTTCTAGCTGTTAGTCACATCAGCATTACCAAAACTCATTTTCTTCATGTAATCATCATCATATTAACATTGCAAGGCATAGTCATATCATTCATGTAATTAAATGAAGTGTTTAGATACTCCTTACTTCACAAGCGTATCATTCATACCACCTTGCTCTTCAATAGAGCATTTCTGGCAGCCAATTGATCATGACTATCCTGCATTCATAACAACCCCTGAAATGATTCCTGAATTATCATCAATCCACCATTTCAGTCGTTAGTTAGTCCACATATCACATGCATTCATCTCAATGCATTCCTGCAATACATCACAACAATGCACCTACACTTATGCAATCAGTCATTCACACCCTCCATAGGCATACATCCATTGCATAACTACAAGGTTCATAAAATCTTTCCAAGGCCTATCCATTCATGCTACCCTACATTCAATATACCATGCATGGCCTAACCATGACTAATTCATACAGGATGCTTTACCGTAATTAAGATCATCAGCATATATAGGCATGATACCTCTCTATATTCAAACATCCACATGGTATGAGGTCTCTTACCTTTACCAATCCATGGAATTTGTTATAGGCAAACTCTTACCTGCATGGGTCTTACTTACACCCTTGATATGACCAATTTGGTTGGTCCTTACAGGGGATTGCAGAATTTTGCTCACCAACTTTTGTTATGGACTTGTTGCCTTATCCCTTTCTCCAGAGGGTTGCTGGACACACTCTGTCAGCATCAGCAACATATTCATCTAGGTCCATGTCACCGTCGGTGTAACCACTAATTCCAACATCAAAGCAATGATTATCATTAGTGGTTCATTATAATTATATAATTCCTAATATTCTTACCAACATGCAATATCCTATGCATGCAATACATATCCTAATGCATTTCAAGCATAAACTTAGGAAATGTAGTCATAATCAGCAAGACAGGGTCTAATGAAAACTTCTCTTTCAAATCCCTCATCCTAGCATGAAAATCCTTGTCCACACAACAGCTGTTTGTCTTAACAGTCCTTGCTACTTCTGGCATGCAATTGCCTAGATTTGTCCATTTGATAGCAACGGCCATCACTAGCACTTTGCTACTTCATGCCTAGATTCTGGTGACTTATCCTTGTTCCCCACTGGATAAGCTTTCCAACGCCTATCCCTATGCTTCATTCCGACCTCGGATGTGAAAACCACACCACTTCTAAAATGAAGACTTTCACCAAATCTTACATTTTACACACAGCTGCATTTTTGGTTGCCAACTTCAGCCACCTCACTTCCGTTGCACCACTCATCTCTTATGAGTTTTGGGCTTGACTAAATTGCCCAAAACATAGGATTTTCTTTTCACAAGAACAACTTTTTGAGGAAACGACGGGGGTCAAGGGGGCTTGCCCCCTTGTGGCTTCTGGAAGGCAGTCGAAATCTGCTGGAATCCCACTGGAAATCTCAATTTTCCTTATCCAAATCGGGTCTTATTCCAATTATCCATCCGCAGAATCGGCTCCCAAACCAATTTCGCAGCCGCAGAATCGGCTCTCGGAAGGCTTTCCCCTTCCGCAACGACGGCTCTCATCGGCTGTCGGAAGCTTCTCTACATCGGAAGCTGAAACGTTTTCTCTTCCGCAACGGCGGAACATGATCTCTTTTCTTCTTCCGATCGGCGACACAACCGGGTCGGCATCGGCAGCCTTTTTATGTCGGAAACCAAATTGCTTTGGCTTCTGCAACGGCGGATGTTCATTCCCTTTCTTCTTCCGACGATCAATATTTTTCTATCTTTCTTTTACCACGCCGGCCGTCGGAACACTTTCCGCATCGGAAGCCTTATTGCTTCTTCACCCGCAACGACGGACGTCGGAAGCATTTCCACTTTCTGCTTCGATGATTCAACACTTAGCCAAATTTCTAACCTTCTTGCGGCATCGGCGATCGGATGGTTTTCGAGTCGGATGCGGAATCGCTTCGCCGTCCGCAACGGCGGAAGTTCACTTCGCCTTCTCTTCCGCAACGTCGAAACCCCTTTCACATCGGACGACTTAATGGTTCGGCGTCCGCAACGGTGGACACTCAATCACTTTCTCTTCCGACTATCTAACACTTAGACCAATTTTTTTCAAAACTTCCCTTCGTCGGAAATCGGCTCCATTGCTACGTCGGCGGTCTAACCTTTTTCACAGCCGTAACTACGGGTTGTCAAATGCCGAATCCTTCCTCCACAGCTGAAGTTGATTCCACTTAGTGCTCCGATGAACCACTGTTCAAACACTTAGGTAAATTTTTCGAAATTTGCTTCCATCAAATTCCTGATTGCTGCTGTCCTGTTGAACATAGAAGGTAATTCTACCTTCTGTCACTGCATCCTTCATGGCCCATAGAGGCCCATTGTTGCAACCTTGAGCTCTGATACCATACTGTCACGTCCCCGTCCCTCGGACCGGTGAAGAGGACGCGACGAACACCAATGCAACCGGGCAAACAGCCCCATGAACATATACACTCGTCAAATGCTGAAAATCGAAAGCTTAAACACCATGCATAACAGGATGCACAATTCCTCAAACATACAAGCATACACAGATGCATTTATCTTCAAGCATACAGCGGAAGCAAACATACAGTCCATAACCTAGCATTCAGCATGTTCATCATAACTCATTACAAACCAATATAATTGCAGAGATGGAATAGCAGCAGCTCTTATCTTTCACTGAAGAACTTGCCTGCAACCAGCTACGTCGCTGCAACGTTCCACCCAACCATAGGCTAGCATGCTCATCGTCCTCTCAGCACACTGCCACCCCCGAGCTGGGCATGATTCCTCCAAGGATAAGGGTCAATTTCAGGCTTACACATAGCCGAGGGGACACAAAACAGCCAAACCAAACACTGTTGGGTTTAACAGGCCTTCAACAAGCGGCCAAGCCAGCACAGTCCGAAGACCAACCACTGCATCCCCGCAGCAAATCAAACCCTTCACAGCCCTGTGAGGAAAGAAAAACAACCAGGGATAATCCCAAACAACAGATGAGGCACAGCTCAAGCCCACAAGGCAACTCAGAGTTGTTCTTGGCCCTAACGTGGCCAAAACAACTCAGCTGCAACACCCAAACCAAGGTATATCCGCAGCCCACAGCACACACAATTCCCCCAGGTAACGGCTGGGCAACTCACACAGTCCACAAACAGAGGAGAAGCCAACTCCCAACGTGGACAGAGGAAAACTCAACCAACGGATTGGAAATCCAAACTGGCCCAAAACGAAATTGAACACCACAGCCAACAAAACGTATGGAAGAAGACAGCTCCCATCCCACAATGAAATAGCGGAAAATTACACAAGGGAGACAACAGTCCCAAAACGAATTCAGTGAGTACGGCTCACAACATGGAAAAACGACTCAGCAGCATCCAATAGTCGTAGAAGAATGACAGCAACCCAAATCGTGGGTGAAAATCAACAGCAAGCAGAAATCGTGGATTAAACCACGGTCATGACACATACCAGTAGAAATTGGGCCCTTGAGGCCGTTTCACCTGCTCGCTGCATGCAAAACCAAGGAAAACCTGCGACTGGTGCGTGAGGATGAATAGGACAGACAATCCCAGCCTGCGCGTGCGGATGAACCGACCACAATTGTGAAGGACGAACATACATGGAGAGTGAACAGACCCCTGCGTGAGAGTGAACAGCCCAGGGAAGAATGGTGTCGTGGAGAAGATGGAGGAATGGGAAAGAATGGAGTTGTTTTTCCCCCTTACCCACGTTTCCTCCAACAATAAATGCCGTCAACAACTCAGCCATAACTGCCCCCAACAAACAAAACCAAGACATTAAAGAGGTTGAAGAGGTTGGATGAGACAAAAAGGTGACAAATCAACAAGGTGGTAAAACATGGGCTTTTCCCCCATAGACTAAGGTTTGACATCCCCCACCCCTTATCCTTTGGAATCATGCCCTTTTCATTCAACGTTGCACTGCCGTAGCTGGTTGTGGTTTTAGTTTTAATTGATGTGCGTATTTACATGATGCCGAATTATAATGTGCCAAATGGCACGATAAACCATCGGAAACTATCCCTATTGCCAGAACACACACACAACCAAATCGATGGTGGGGCTTTTGCCTTGAGCTCCTCACCATGATTAATTACAATATATACATCATGCAAATGGGGTCAAAACCGGGGACATGACACATGCTCTGTCTATGGTTTTGAACATCATGTTAAAGAATGAATCCTATGAGAGCAGACTTGAAATGCGAATTGACTCATTGTTGTGTATACATATTACGGGATACAGGGACCTTGAATGCATCTTAAGGATGTAGTTAGACATGTGGCTGTCCTGAAAAGTTCAGTACGAGCAACTAAAGATTGGAAATAGATCCAATGGGTGCTAATGAAGAGAAAGAAAGGAGCCATGTGAGCAAATGGAAGTTCACTAAAGAATTTTCCGAGGCAAGATAATCTTGTGAACATCGAGGACGATGTTATTCTAAGGAGGAGGGAAATGCAATACCCCCATTTTGAACCTTAGAATGCATTGGATTTACATGCAAATATTGTGTTTATGTGATGTATGATTCCTAGCGTGGAGATCAAAGGCAAGGCCCCACTAGTGAATTGTCGGGTTTTAAAGCCAAGTATTTTATATTTTACTAGGAATGTGTTAGTAAGCCATGGAAAATTGTATAAGCATGTAAATACTTAAATGCAATAAAAAGTCCAAGAGATGGATATGAAAGAAAAAAAATGAGGGGGATGTGTGTATTCACTAGAGAGAGGTGAGGGGTTTGGGATTGAACCTTGTACTTCCATGTGTCATCTTGAGAAACCATATTGACTTCTCTTGTTGACATTTAATTTTGTTGTAGGGAAGCAACTAAGAAATCAACTCATGAATTTAATGAGCATGGACAAAGTCCAGAAATTTGTATGGATGAGTATGGGTTCAGTTTGCTTGACCCATAAATCATTTCTCCTCATGGGAATTAGTTTTTCATCCTTTGCACTCCATTATGAAACAACTAGACTGAAAATCTGATCTTGATATGCATCCCCCGCATGTAAATTTGCAGAAATCACAACTTGGAAAGAAGCCTCGTTTTGAAGTGCCAAAAACACCCAGAAATTCATGTGGGGCATAAAATCTAGTGGGGAATCCATAGATATAAACTCCAGGGTGAATTTGAGAGTAGCAACAACTTGAAAATCTATAGGCAGACCCAGATTTACAAGCTTGGAAGTTGAATTTCGGGATTCACAATCAAGTGGCCAAATTGGGGAAAATCCAAGAATGGATTGCAATGAGAGATAGTTCAGAGGTAGAAATTGCTTGATGAACCCAGTGAAGGCAAGAATCTCTAAAGGTTTGGAAGCTTGGACCTTTCTATACCAACCCCGAAGAGCACTAGAGGGAAGAGGTGCCCGAGGGACTGTGTAGCAGAGAATGGGACCTTCCTTGTGTTGGGTGTGGTAGGTATTGTGGGTGCCAAGGCTGTCTAAAGCCAAATTGAGATGCATATAGCTCTGTGGTTGAGCTCACTGGCTTAACTATCTCCTTCCATGCCTCCTTACATGCTTAATAAACCTAGTTGTGTGCTAGCTTAGCATGAGTACTTGTGCCTATAGCTGTGAGTGAGCTGGAGTAGTTCCTCCTTAGTGGATACATAACCCAGCTTGGGGACAATTTCTTAGCTGAAAGAATAAAGGTTGGACAGAGACCTATGGTTGGGTGGAATGTTGCTCTTCCATAACCAGTTGCTCAAGCAATTTCAATTAAAAGATAAGTTCTTACTAGTGTTTCCAAATATGATACATTTATGTATATGAATGACACTTTATTTATGTTAAATTGGATAAAATGACCCAATTCGAATGATTCATTTGGATGTTTATGCATAGACTCAGAATGAGTATATCTTTATGTATGGTTTCAATATTACGCATGCAATAAATATGTTGATATATATATATATGCTATATGTGCGAGATTAATTTATTTTCCATTATATATTTTATTGTTGCATTGCACACACATTTAGTTGTCGATAAAATTTACAATACAGCTCGAGGAGCGAAATTTGGCACCCCATGTATCATTCATATCTCCCTCCGTGGTTTGGATTGACGAGAGGGGACGTGACATTACTCCTCATAGTAGGAAGCTTACGCTGACCCTGTTCTTTAATTACCTCCTTAAACTAATGAAAAATAATCCGTCTCACAAACCCTAAATTCAGTAACACCCATAAGGAATTCTAACTCCTCCTTTTGGCTAATAAAGTCACCCTTTACCCCAGTTCCAAGAGATCCAATGTTTACGGTAGACCATGACTCAACAAAAGTCATTAACTTTTGAAGTATATTTAAATTCGACGAATGGGGAAAATGATTAGGCTTACCTATTTCTGGCTAGCTTGCACCAGGGGACAACCGTAAAGTTCTGTGCTATGTGACCACTGCCATTGAGAGACATTATCACACCCATAGTCCTTGAAGCTCTATTTATAAATGTATAAAATATGGGTGGTTAAGATTTGGGAAGGCTATTATCAAGTGGAATCATATATTTTTTTGTTTACTGTGGCAGATTTTATCGTCAATCACTAAAGTAATCTGTTTTTTTTGGGCAGCTTTTAGGATGAATAGTTGAAATACGATTTGCTGTTTTGGGGTAGAGAATATTGTGGAGGAAGAGTTTTGGGTTATAGTAGCATAATTTGGTTGTATTGGATTTTATTGTACGAAAAATTAGAGACAGTTTGAAAATCGTTGAATATTCGACATAATACGAATACACCTACATTTTTTTTTTCACATTATTAAATAAGAACCATTTAAATTTTATTGTTTTATTTTTAGTTTTGTCCATAGTCTATTCAGAATTAGTTTCAGATTTTAAAAATTTAAAGCTTTAAAATGTATAATATATATTTTGTTTTATACTTTAATTATAAATATCAAATACTAGATTTGATTTAATTTAGGTTTATTTTGTAATATAAAGTTTTAGTAACTAGTCATAATATTAGATTTTAGTTAAGCTAATATTTTTTGGAATATATTATTAGAAATTTGTTTTATTGTTTGATAAGTTATTTTTGTCATTTTCATTATTTAATATTTTTAGAATTTAATTTACAAATACATTATTAGATAAACTCTCCTCCCTCTGGGAGATTATATATATAGAAGTTTTAATGTTTTCTTTGATTTTTTGTGACATGAATTATAAAATATATACGGTATTTGACAAGAAAAATGCCCCATGACTAGTCTTTTGCCCATCAAATTCCAACAATGCATGAAAATATGGGATGGTTTATGTACATTTAAAAAAAAAATTTGAAAAAAAAGTTTTTTTAAATCTACAAGCAACCTACTCTTGTTTACGTATCTTTTCCGTATCGAATCATATTTGAATCCTTATTTGTACTCGAATTATGTTACTATGGTTTGGGCACATGGAATCAAGTTATTTCAAGTTTATTTAGACAGCTTTATTTGCTAGATAAAAAATGAATATATGCTTTTCTATATAGAAAATACTCTTAATATGAGAAAGAGAATGGACATATATCATCATATTATAACCATGGACATATATCATCATATTATAATCGTGTTTTTTTTCTTAAAGAGGAAAGAAATGATAATATTATTATTTTCAAGGTAGAAAAGATATCATCATATTAGTAACCGTGTTTTTTTTCTTACACAAGAAAGAACTCATAATATTATTACTTTTAAGGTAGAAATGGAATATTTTTAAGGAACTTGAAGATTCAAGTGCATATAATTTTGCGTCAAGAGGCATTTTACAGCTCAGCATGGGGGAGATCTTATTACGCCGAGAGGTGTTCTACAGCCTAATATGGGGGAGATATTGTAACGTAAAGTTCCGTAATGTTCCTCATGTAAATGTCGGCTATAAATATTATGAGGGAGATGTTGTAATGTTATGTAACGTTCCTCATGTAAATGTCAGCTATAAATATTTACTTCTATTTACTTATGATTTTCTATTATGAGGAGATGTTGTAACATTATTGCGTCGAGAGGCGCTCTACAACCCAGTATGGGGGAGATCTTGTAACGTAACGTTCCTCATGTAAATGTCGTCTTATGCACATTATATATTTGTCTATTTGCTTATGTTTGGAACACAATAGCATCACAACTTGGTATTTTTACGAGTCTTTGGGTCTTTGAAAATTCTTAGGTTGTTCATTGAGGAGCATAGTAGAAGGGCATTGCCTAACTTTTACTAAGTGCAATAATAATATTGAGCTACTACAAAATTGCCTCCTCTCAATATTTATTTTGATTATTAAATTGTAAATTGTTTCCTAATTAAATTTTTAATTAAATTTACATGATGAATCAGGTCTTTTTCAAATTATATGTGATTTTCTTTTGTTCTTTCTGTAGTAAGGAAAACCATTGTTTTATAGTTTTGGTTTTGGCAAGGATATTTAGGATGGATATACCGTTTAATGTGTAGTTTTAGTGATTATTACATATAACTACCAGCCTAGATCTAAATTCTAGACTCTATTAAGCGTTGAGAGGTTTACACCTTGAGAGATTTGATCTCTTTCAGCATTTGATTGAGATATGTTAAATAAACATTAGATACTACTAAATATATTAGGTAAAAATATTTTATAAAAAATATATGCATGGCTAATGACATAAATAACAAATCCAATGTCATGTTAAATCGATCATTTGATGATGTATTAATGACTTATTTTATGTAAAAAAAATCTAAACGGTTTATGATAGAGTGCTCTTTATATATATAAAATGATACTTGTCGGAGTTTCACTAAATTGCCAATTCCACCAAAATCCTTAAAAAGGAAAAAGATGCTAGCGAAACACTAAGTTGCCAACTCCACCTAAATGCTTAAAGAAAGAGAATAATAAGAGAACTCTAATGAATGTTTACTAGGAACAATACTACTTAAAGGAAGGATAAGAGAGCTCAAATGAATGTTCACTTTGTTATTGAAGTTTTGTAAATGGAATTGTATGTTAAATGGATTGTTTTAACTAGAAATGATAAAGCTCCAATGAATACTTGTTATGTTGTTAAGGTTTTGCAAATGGAATTGTATTGTATGTAACGGGGATTGTTTTAATAATGAATAGTTCACTATACACCATTCTTATTTGTAAGGTATTGTAAATGGGATTTGGGAACTGGATTTTTTCGGATATTGGTTATTCATTAATAACTTATTTTATGTAGTTGTTTTTAATAAAAAGTTAAGAGAAATTGATAATTTTTTTGTGAATTGTAAGTTTTAATTTATTGTTTAATTCTTAGATTTTGGTTACTATGTTGATAGGTGTTTATATCTTAGAATTTGAGGTTGATTATGATCTATGCTTTTCCAAGGTTTTACGAGGATGAGCCAAATGTATTGTCTATATTGATTCCATAACAATTGGTCAAAATTCAAAATAAACAAGGATAAAGCTAGTACAACCATTTAACTTGTGGTTGGTGAACATTGATAGACCACAAGTTAAGAACACTAATAGGAATACATTATTTGTTACTTGTTCTTGTTACCTTCTATTTAAACATGTTGTCTGTCACAAACTGCTCATTATCCATGCATTATTTAAAAGTTATCTATACATCAACTATTAGTTATCCATCATTAATTGCTAGTTATATATATATATAATTTTATTTTTTAATTGTTAATTTCGAAGTTAAAAAGACTGCCATAAAATCAATCTCTAAATACATTACATTTATATATTCATAACTCATTCTACTTTTAAACTGAAATAATTTAAACAAATAATATCTAATTAATACATTGCCAAATATAATATTATTTAATAACTATCGTACCAAATATATTATGCAACTTCATTATCTTTGACTTTGAACTTCTCTGTAAGAATATTTATCGAAGTGTTTATTATCCAAATTGCTTTATTGTCAAGCAGGGGATCTTGCTCAAATGGGCTTCGAACAACCGGGCAGCGTCATTTCTTGAGCTTTGAACATTTGCAAAAAAAAATTTCACATAACTGTTCGTGACATACTCTAATATTGCCTGCAAATCTATTAGATATGGCAGAAATTTTGATGTCCAATATGGTTTTATTCGTTAAAATTAAAGCCGCTGGAGAGGGTACAGGTTTTGAGGCTCTGAAATGATTAAAAAACTTCAAAAGTCTTGAAACCCCAGTGGACTTTTTCAAACTAATAGCTACCCAAAAACTAATTGATTGGTTGATATCAAGATTACCATTGTTAACGGGTAGATTAAAAATTATAATGGGAAAGCTACTGCCTATTTCGAACTAGTAGCTCTCAAAAACTACTATTAGTTTATGGTCTTACAATTAAATCTAATTATAGAATGGGTAACATCACTACGACTATATTATGTAGCTTTCATGATGAATCTTTGGGTAAAAGATGAGGTTTGATTGAAGGAAAGCAATAAATACTTGAAGTTGCCATATAGAATTTCCGCAACCCTGTTATATAGATTATATGGAGAACCAGATGCTACATAGTTTTAGAAAGGTTGGGTTCCTTTGTTATAACATGTCACTTCTTTAGGCACCATATTCAACTGGGCGACCATCCTTTCTGCTAGCCTACTAACAAAAATTACTTAGGTGAAGATTACCACGACAGGGTCAAGATCGAGATTTCACATGTCATCATATCTCTTGTACATTGTATGTGCTGATGATAGCTTTTCGGACATGAGATGGGTGTGGCTTCCAATAGATCCCCTTGTGTATGTGTACTATCAGTTGTTGTGGGAGAACAAATATAGCCACTACAAGAAAATATACAAAGAGTTCATGATTATGCTTCAACAATTAATTCATAAGGATCTTGCAAGGTGAATCTCAATTAGAGATTTTGAGGAAGTGACCAAGATCAGGGACTGGTTACTGGTTATTGATGGAATAGGGAACATACACGAGGATATATGGTTGTAGTCATCCACTGCATGTTTTTTCTGTTTACATCATTGGAAAGGTGGTGTTACAAGAGATCATGCTCTAATCTTATGCGACTGGGATCAACATGGTCACAAAAAAAGCTAAAAAAGCTTCATGATCCCCTTTGCCACTGATTGTGGGTGCATAAAAGTTGACACACTCAAAGGGTATTAGCAAAATATTATAAGGCCCAAGATAATTCCATTTTTTCAGGGAGAAATTTTGAAGAAATAATAGTAACAAGAAAGTACTAAACCATTTCTCTTCTTTGGGTTTCAAGTGGCCATATGCAGCTAAGATTTTCACCTCAGAGGAGGTATTTAACAACCATGGATGAACTAGCAAAGAGGTGAGGAAAATTAAAGGCTAGTAACTTTGAGGACAAAGCAACATAAGAGGAAAGGTGTAATATCCCGATTTTGACCCCATTTGCATTAAAAATGTATATGATGTAAATAACGTTATTAAATCATGGTGAGGAGCTCAAGGCCAAGGCCCCACCATAGATTTAGTGTTTTATGTATCGGCAATTAAAGTCGATGCATATGGTTATCGTGCTAGCCAGACACATTATAAAATTAAGACATCATGTAAATATGTAATTAATAAAAATACCCGCAACTAGCTATGTCAATGCAACAAAAAGATGGGGGCATGATTTCACAAGGAATAGGGAGGGAAAATATTCAAACCCTTGAGCCAATAGGGTTGAGCCAAATGTCAATGGGAGAACCCATAAAGATGTCAACTACCTTTTTTTGTCTTATTTACCCAATAATTTATTTCTTCCAAAAGTTGATTGAGGAAGTTATTGCCTTGGGTTTGGAAGAGTATGGCAGTCAAAATTCGTAATGGAGAATCCATCAGTTTTTGAAAACTGTATTTTGAATTATTGAGCAAGTCAACACCCAGAAATGTCTTCCCATTCCATTATTCACCCATGTGTTTCTCTTCCTCACGCAGTTGGAGCTTGCTGAGATTTTTCCTTCACGATTTTCTACAGTTTCCTCATTTTTCCATGCTGAGAAATCCGTTTTTGTGTTTCTCACTGGTTGGGAAGCAAAGGTTCACAATTTGGGTGTTATGGGAGGTTTTTTTTCCCATGTCATGCCCAAGAACGTTTATGAAAATCGAATTGCTCACCCAGGGTTGATTTCCCCATTTGCAATTCTGTTTTTGGTTTCCTAGGACGTTTTTCTCAGACCCAACACTTGTGTTTATTGTTGCGTGCATCCCTATTTTAGTATGAAATACTTAGGAGTGGAAGAGGCCTAGAATTTGCTTGATAAACCTAGTGAAGAGAGGAACCTCACAAGCAGATCAAGAGGGGCTGGAAAATCTTCTATGCACACCCTGAAGAGCATTGAAAGGGAAAGTATGGCACGAGGGACTGTGTAGCAGTGAAGGGAATACTTCCTTGTGTTGGGTGTGTAGGTATTGTGGATGCCAAAATAGATAGATCTGGTGCAGGTGTCCATAGCTCTATGGTTGAGCTCACTAGCTTAGTAATTCTAGCTTTCCACTCCCTTAGCATCTTGATAAACCCAACTGTAGATTGGCTTGGCTGAGTTTTGATATGTTTTGGCTATGTGTGAGCCTGTTGTTCCCTAGTTCCTTGTGGAAATCATGCCCATCTCGGGGGTGGCAGTGGTGCTGAGAGATTGATGAGCACACTGGCCAATGGTTGGGTGGAACATTGCAACGACATAGCTAGTTACGGGACAACCCATTTACAAGATAAGTGCTCTCTTGTATTTTCTGTATTAATCCTGTAATGTAATGTGTTTTATGATTTATTATGAACATAAGAATGAGATTTGCTTCCGCTGTATATTCATGTATTATGAATCTTTACATGTCTTTTATTTCAATGAATTTTGTTTATGTTCATGAGGCTAGATCCCGGTTTGATAGACATAGCAACAGTGTACACTGTAGTCACGTCCTCTCCATCGAAGAGATGAGGGGAGGGGACATGACGGTGTGGTATCAGAGCACTGGTTGCAACATTGGGCCTAAATGGGCCAATTTGAACAATTGATAGAGATAAGATCACCCTCTATGGTCAACAAAAACAGAAGAAGCAAGGAAAATTTTCAAAAATTCCTCTAAGTGTTTGAAAATTTTCCATGTCGGCTAGAATCAACAAGTTTTTCCGATATATCGGCTGAGTTGGTTGAGTTGAGCTGATACATGTCGGGTGAGTTGGATGAGTCGAGTTGACGAAGATCACGGCGATGCTGTCGGCGTGAAAGGATGAGTTTCACCGATGGGGGTTAGGTGAACTTGGTGAGTTTCGTCGATGCTTGTCGGGCGAACTCGACGAGTTTCGTCGATGCTTGTCGGGCAAACTCGGTGAGTTTCGTCGATACATCTCAGCAAGATTTTCCGAGATCGCAGCGAAAAATAAATTTTCCAAGTGTTTTTGACAATTTCTGTGTCGGCAAAACTTAGTGAGTTTTGCCGATATGTCGGAAGCAATCAACGAGTTTTGCCGACACCTGTCAAAGGAAAAGGTTGGGTTGAGTTGATGATAGAAAGGAAGAAAGAAAAGTTTTCAAATTTTTTTTAAGTGTCGAAATTTCTTTGTCGGAAGAAATGGATGAGTTTTTCCAACACGTCGGGAGCAAAAGCGGAGTTTTGACGACACGTCGAAAAAGTTTGATGAGTTTTGTCGATGAAAGAAAGAAGAAAATTTTTCAAAATTTTTCTAAGTGTTGAAATTTTCCATGTCGGTAAGAAAATCCGAGTTTCATCGATGTGTCGAAAGAGAAAGCTGAGTTTTGCCGATACGTCGGATAAACTCAGCGAGTTTTTCCAATACGTCGGATGAAATCGACGAGTTTTGTCAACACGTCGAAAGGAAATGATGATTTTTGCCGATGCGTCGGGAGAAAAAGCTGAGTTTTGTCGACATGTCGGGAGAAAAAGCAGAGTTTTGTCGATGCATGTTAGAAAAACTTCGGCGATTTTTGCAGATACGTCAGAAGAAAATGGTGAGTTGCGTCGACATGTTGGAAAACTTTGACGAGTTAGTCGATCGAAGGAAAAATGGAAAATCCATTGAAACCGAGAATTTTAATAGGGTTTTCAGTGGGATCTGAAGGTGCTAGAAAGTTGAAAATGGTGGTGAGCTTATGCGCGAAATTGCGCGAAATTGAAAGATTTACAAAAAAAGTCCTCTTGACCCCCGTCGTCCCCTTGAGACAGTCGCTATTTGTGTAAAGAAATGTCTGTGTTTTGACAAAGTTATCAATATAAGATTTTTCCAAATGAAGGTAAAAAAATTTATAAAATTTTGAAGAATATCATGCAGCTAATAATTGTGTTTATGAACACATTTTGTAGAATCATAGTCACATCAAAGGCAAGATTCCACATAGTGTAGTTGGAAAGTTTGGTCTTGGTTGGGCCAAGATGATCATCATGGATGATGCACAAGATCCCTATGGGCTCAAGGAAAATGCCATGGGGGAGAACATACAAATTGCGAATGTTGAAACAAAATCCAATGGGAGAAGGTATGTTAAGAGACTTCCCTAGATATTGCAGCCACCAGAAGGAGCCTAAGGTTGGAGTTGCAAAGTTGCAGAGAAGATAATGAAAGGATGCTTAAAGCTCAAGAAGACCAAAATCAATTGAATGCAGCCATAATACAGAGTTTGACAGACATCCAAAGGCAGATAAACTATGGGCATCAGACAACCAATCCAGAAGGGAGTGGGAATAGTTCAAGGAGAAATTCCCGCAAGAGGACCAATAGCTCAAGAAGAGTTCCTAGAGATAGAACCCATACTCCAGAAATATATGCTAGTGGATCCTATGACTCTAAAGAATCCATTGGGGGTTCAAGCTCTTCATCTCACAAGAGAAAGAGGAAGAGGCATTACAAGAATAATTCATATGGGGAATTTAAGAAGGAAAAGCCTCCTACATTCGATGGTGAGGTAAAATTTGGTCAAGAAGACGAAGCTTGACTTCTTGGGATAAGAAAGTATTTCCAAGTACAAGACTACTCTGGAAATATGAAGGCAAGGATATCCATCTTCAACTTAAATGGAATAGCATCTATATGGTGGGAGCACCTCAAGCAAGTGAAGACTATCAATGAAAGAAAGATTGTGTGGAAACAATTCAATATATATTTCAAGCAAAAGTATCTCTATGATAGGTACTATGATGATAAGATTAAAGAGTTCCATGAGTTGAAATTGGGACAATTGACCATGGAAGAATATGAAAACAAATTCTTGGAACTGTTGAGGTATGTCAAGTATATTCAAGATGATAAGGTGGAAATCCAGCGTTTTCTAAGTGGGATACCTCAGGCATATAAAGATATGATTGAGTTTGATGAACCTCAAACTCTAGAAGAGGCAATAAGAAAGACCAAGTATTGCTATGACCAAAACAAAAGCAAACCTGATTTTCGTAAGGCATGGAAGGACAAGAAGAATGAGAAGTTTGACCAAAGGAAGAAAGGTTTCAAACCCTCTCACCTCTGAAATCAGCAAAGGTATCCATCACAAGCTGTGACTAAGCTAGCCAGAATGGTGGGAGACAAGCCAAGAGATCCAAAGGAGACAAGAGAACCACTTCAATGTTAGGGATGTGGAGGAGACTATATGCTTAGGAATTGTTTGCATCAGAAAGGGAATGTAAGTCAAGTTCACAACATCCAAGGAGATGAAAGAGTGGGTCAAGTGGCGAGGACCATCCCTAGAATCTATGCAACACTAGAGGACTGCTAGGCAGATCATCAATCAATTGTGGTTGAAGTTGAAGGCAAGATTTCTAAGCAATTTGTTTCTATTTTGATTGACCCAAGATCTACTCATAATTATGTCACTCCTAAAATTGTTGAGATTTGTGCTCTTAAGAAATTAAAGCATAACAAATCATAGTTAGTTCAACTAGCCACTGGAACCAAGAGAAAAGTTAGAGAAATTGTAGAGAAATGTACATTAGATATGGATGGGCTATTCACTTATGCAAACCTGAATATTCTGCCACATGGTTCCTATGATATTCTCATTGGAATGGACTGGTTAGAAGCACACAAGGTTAAACTTGACTACTACAACAAGACATTTGAATGCATGGATGAAGAAGAAAACCCAAGGGTTGTAAGAGGCATTCCAAAGGTGATTTCTGTTAGATATGTTTTAGCAATGCAGTTGAAGAAGTTCTGTAGGAAAGGTTGTTGATTTTATGCAACCCATGTTTTGGAGGAAATGAAAACTGAAACTCCTAAGTTGGAGGACTATTTGGTATTGCAAGAATTCAGGAATTTTTTTCCTGATGAGATTCCAGGACTTCCTCTAAAGAGAGACATTGATTTTACAATTGACCTTGTACTGGGAGCCGCACTAGTGTGCAAGACACCCTGCAGGATGAGCACATCGAAATTGCTAGAGCTGAAAATGCGGTTACAAGAGTTGTTGGAAAAGAAATATATACCAAGCCGAGTGTGTCCCCATGGGGAGCACCAGTTCTATTTGTGAAAAATAAAGATGGGACACTCATGCTATGTATTTACTATAGGCAGTTGAACAAAGTTACTATGAAGAATAAATACCCATTACCTCGAATTGATGGTGTTTTTTATCAAATGAGAGGAGCAAACATATTTTCAAAAATTGACTTGAGGTCTGGTTACCATCAGGTAATAATCAAAGAGGAAGATACTCATAAGACAACCTTTAGAACAAGATATGGGCACTATGAGTTTGTGGTGGTACCATTTGGTCTCACAAATGCACCCGCTACATTCATGTGTCTCATGAATAGTGTTTTTAGCAAGTATCTGGAGAAGTTTGTTATTGTTTTCCTAGATGACATTCTTATTTATTCTAAGAATGAAGAAGAGCACGAAGAACATTTTAGAATAGCATTGCAATTGCTAAGGGAGCATAATCTGTATGCAAAGTTGAGAATATGTGACTTTTATAAAGATAAAATTCATTATTTGGGTCACATTATCTCAGATGAAGGAATATCTGTGGACCCTGAGAATATTGAGGCCATTATGAACTGGCCAAATCCAAGAAATGTGATAGATGTGAGATCGTTTATGGGACTTGATGGGTACTACAAGAGGTTCATTGAAGGATTCTCCAAGTTCACACATTCAATCACTTCCTTGCAAAAGAAGGGAATAAAGTTTGAATTGACACCAAGATGTGAAGAAAGCTTTCAATGGTTGAAGAGCATTCTTATGAGTGCAGAAAATTGTAGACCCATAAAAAGACTTTGTGGTGTGTATCGATGCATGCAATCAAGGACTTAGAGGAGTTCTTATTGAAGACAACCACGTGGTATGGTATGAGTCAAGAAACTTGAAGGAACATGAGAAGAACTATGCTACTCATGATTTAGAACTTGCAGCCATAGTACATGCTCTAAATATGTGGAGGCATTACTTAATGGGAAGGAAGTTTGAGCTAAGGACAGACCATTGTGGTCTGAAATACTTCTTTGATCATCCAACTTTAAATGCTAGGCAAGCTAGATGGTAGAAATTTTTGTGTAAATTTGATTTTGAAATCAAACACATAAAATTAGAAGAAAACAAGGTGGCTGATGCATTCAACAGGAAGGCAAATGAAATGCATGTGGCATCTCTTAGTACTTGCCAACCAGAATTGAGGCAACATATTATTAATCATATTGCCGAGGATGAAGTGTACGCGCATATAAAGGACAAGTTGCAGCAGCAAAATCCTGAGAGGAAGTACGATGGATATAAATTGGAAGAAGATGGACTTCTTACTTATAAGAATAGAATTTATATTCCAAATGTGGAAAAATTGAGGAGGATTGTTATGGATGAAAGCGATTAAGATCCATACTTTGGTCACCCAGGATATCATAAAACAATTGCTACAACCATAAAGCAGTATTTTTGGTCGGGAATGAATAAAAAACATTGTTGAGTATATTTCTAAGTGCATGAAATGTCAGCAGGTGAAGGTTGAGCATCAACACCCAACAGGTTTATTGCAACCTTTTCCAATCCCAGAATGGAAATGGGAAGTCATTTCCATGGATTTTATTACAGGTTTGCCAATGACTATGAGACAACATGATTCCATCATGGTTTTGGTGGACAATTTAAGAAATACATCAAATTTTATACCGATCAAGTCCACATATAAAGCTGATGCCATTGCAAATATTTTCATGAAGGAAATTTTCATATTCCATGGATTGCTTAAGGCAATAATTTTTGACAGGGATACCTAGTTTACTTCCAAATTTTGGAAGGGTCTTTTCGCAGATTTGGGTACAAAGCTGAACTTTAGCACCTCCTACCATCCTCAAACCGATGGACAAACAAAGAGAGTAAATCAGGTGCTTGAAGACATGCTTCACATGTATGTAATGGAAAAACCATCCAAGTGGGAGGATTATTTACACTTGGTAGATTTTGCGTATAATAACGGAAAACAAGCATCACTGGGAATGACTCCATATGAGGCTTTATATGGAAGAAGGTGTAGGACACCAGTGACTTGGGATAATCTAGTGAATAGAATTGTGCTTGGTCCAGAATTGCTTAAAGAAATGGAACAAGAGGTTGCAAAGATCAGGCAAAACTTGAAAGAAGCCCAAGATATATAGAAGAGCTATGTAGATAAGCATAGAGTGCATAGAGAATTCAGTGTTGGGGATCATGTTAATCTTAGAGTGAGGCCAAGGAAGAGTTCCTTGAAGCTTGGGAGTTGTTCCAAGCTATCACCTAGATATTGTGGGCCATTTGAAGTGCTTGAAATAATAGGTCCAGTAGCATATAGACTTGCATTTCTTGCTAGCACTAGAGCTCATAATGCTTTTCGTGTTTCTTTGCTTAAGAAATATGTACATGATCCTAACCATGTGATTAATTGGGATGTGATCCAGGTGGAACCTGAGGGAGAGTTCCAAATCGATCCATTGCGCATCCTAGACAAGAAGGTCACAGTGCTTCGAAATTGATCCGCTGGGTAGGTAAACGTGCAATGGAAGCACTATGGTCCCGATGAGGCTACATGGGATCTATAGGATGCCATGAGAGTGGCATATCCATTTTTGTTCAATTATGAAGAGCACTGAGGACAATGCTAAATTAAGGGGGAGGGGAATGTCAC
>LPNX010930392.1:659138-682055 GCA_001517045.1 Pseudotsuga menziesii | reverse complement strand
CTGTGCTTGCCCCCAAGGTCACACCTCTCCCACTTTCTCAAGTGAGGAGACAGCTTTCGGAAGATTTATGCTGCTGGTGTGCAATCGGCGGACAACAAGCTTAAAACCACTAAAATTGGCATGTGTGTGGGTTTTCTCACCACTTGGTCCCCTTGAAGGATCCATCAAGGTCATCTTTATCCCTATTATTTTTTTAGATATATTTTAAGCTCTTTCCAAGCCAAGAATATTATTTCTCCATCGTAGGGAAGGCCACACGACACCATATTCGACCAAGTACATAGCACTTGTTGAAGTAAAACTTCGTCGAGGTATTGGGCAGT
The DNA here is from genome assembly GCA_001517045.1 of Pseudotsuga menziesii. Lineage (NCBI taxonomy): Eukaryota > Viridiplantae > Streptophyta > Pinopsida > Pinales > Pinaceae > Pseudotsuga > Pseudotsuga menziesii. Next base: position 681,732 of record LPNX010930392.1, on the reverse strand, counting down.
CTGTTGGCATAAAAAATCCTTGTCTATGGATACCGAGATGCTTACCATCCTGAAAATGGAATGTTATACCAGGAACTGTATATAATTGGAATGTTTCTTGCAGGAATCACAAGAAACACCCTTGTAAGAAGAGTATATGGAATAGGCATGTGACGAAGATATCTCGTTCGTCCTATTCTAACAGTATATCTTTGAATAGATTTGAAACTCCAATTATATTTACGGATGCACTTTGATGGGTACGCACAGGCAAAACATCTTCATTGATACATCAATTCTAAAAGTAGAAGTCAGTTCACTATTTCCAAATAAATATCTAACAATCGAATAAAAGATGTGAATGACAACTCAATATCTAGATATGGTGATTTCCCTGACTAATGCATGAAGATTTGCAGGAAGTTGAAACCACCACAAAGGATTAGTCTAGATATCAATATAATTCCAAATTCGATGCATTAGTTGGGGAGGAAGATCCTAGATGCAACTGCCAAGTGTCGTGTCAATTACATATTACAACAACAATGAACGTGGTTGCATTTGATCCAATCAAAGAATATGCATGCCAATGGGATAGATCCCAAGCAATAGCGAGCTAGCAAAAAAAAGAGCATCGATCAATGTGTAGATGACAACCTTATTCATGATGGAGTAGTTAACGCATTAGTAGTAGCCGATATTCTATCAATCCAAATGTTGATGCATTTGTTCTAGGTGTGGAAATGATTATTATTGTTTTAAATATGCCCTCATTTTGCACTTGCTTCTTGATTAAACAATGCAACATAGAAACCTCAGGTTCGGAATCAAAGGAAAGGGAAATAGAACCTTGGCATTGAGTGATGATGTAAAACTCCATATCATAGGGAGGCACGGTAGATAAGGAAGTAGACAGCTCATAGCATGAGCATTAATAATAAGATCCGCAAATCACTAGCTCCCGGTAATCAGGGATAATGGTTATCCAGAAAATAGTTTTTAAATCAGTGAATTAAACTCCAGTTGGAAACCTAATATCATAAGAAAAATATGATAACCAGGGAGGAGCGATAGAAATATCATCAGATCGATCGCCCTTATTAATGAAGATTGGATTTTCAATAACTTTCTCCATGTTTGTGTGACATTGATTCAATTGAGGAGAAATAACTTAGTTTTAAGCTTATCCCATTACAATAGATAGATAATTCAATGCCCACTGACACCTACCAAGTACACGTCATCAGGATGGACCTTTACACTTTATGGAAACAATACTCTCATTACCATCCCCCCATTAAGTTAGTTTGCACCTTCCCATGTAGAGATCACGTCTTCTACAAATAACATAGATTAGATACATGCATATACAACACACCAAAGCATATATTTATTCGGGCCCATATGGAGAACACACAATAGAAGAGGCCTTGACAATAATAAAGGCCTTGATGAGAGAGCATGGACTAACACGAGTGAGGTGAGTCAGTCAACCTGTTTGTGATAAATAAGTTAGTCAGGAAGTGGCAGAAACACTTACAACAGATCAGAAGGTGAACATGTCAAGTGTCCACCGAGATGGGATCTTTGCTTCAAGTTGTTGTGATCGTAAAGATATCATCACACCCTCCTACATAAATAATGGAATCATAAGATCTCAACTATTATTGGTGATATGAGGTGGACATCCAGATAAGAGTATGCAAGATGCATATTGAAATAAACTTATCATAGTTTTGAACATATGAAAGAAGTTTTTCTCGTCTGCAAACAAAAAAAATGTATCAATGCTCTGCACAGGTTTTTCGACAACAAGAATTTACACAGACAGAATCATGGAACAAGTTCGAAGATGGGCGACGAGGAAAAATATTTCATCCTCGATCATTAAAATACTTGAAATAGAAATAGATGTTTACGTAAATTCTTGGATGAGGAGCAACTCTTTCGGCATCAGATCATGGAAAGAGATCTCACACATGATAAACAATGGAATATTTTGCGAGAGTTTGGTTTGTCAGAGTTTGTTTTGTAGGATAAGAAATAGAAAAATAATTTGATCATTTTTATGTTGTCATGTTTTTTATGTTTTATTTTAGTCATTTCGAGTTTTTTCTTATATTATTCCTGTAATTAAAATCAATACAATATTAATTCAATATAAAGTTTTTTTGTTTTGTTTTGTTAAGGCATCCTACATTTTATTATTACAAATTACTTATTCAAAATGAAAACTAACACTAAACATGTCTTATTCTTTAATCCTACCTACTCTATGTTAATTGGGGATTTTAGATTTTTTTTACATAAACTGAAACTTCCAATGTAATCATCTACGTAACAAAAGTAATAATTTGTTCATGTTCAATTTTTGCAGATTGAAATCTAGAATATAAAGGAATGTGCAAAATTATCTATTGTAAAGATTGTGATTTAACAAAATAAAATAGAAACAAAACTAATCTAACCTAGTACTTATTTGAAAGCATTGTTCGATGAAACTTTCATAAGCTTGATTTACATTCTGATTTAGATCACCTGAAATCCATTCTTCATCTTCTTCCATCTCCTACTTGCATAATTGCTCCTCATCTGATATACATAATTCCTCAAATGTTGATTCTTCTTTCAATTTAGGAGTAGTTAAACTTTTATCTGTGGTCAAAATGTGCTCTTCTTGTGAAGAAGAGATTCCAACTGTTGCTAGAATTTGAGTAAGTTGTTCCAAAATAATACTCATTGTAAAATCATCTTATTGATAACCGAATTAAATGCTACACATGAAAAAATGGTAGAAGACAATACAAAGCAGTATGAAACAATACCAAATCAGAAATCAAAGCTAGCGTATAATGAAAGAAATCCAAACTTACACTACAAAAAAAATGTAAATGCATAACAATAAACTAGATAAAGGAACTCTTGCATAAAAACAAACTTGCATAAAATAAATATTCTTGTAGAAAATGGAAGAACTCTTTGGGGAAATGAAACACTGTTGCACGGAAAGTAAATCACACTTTGTGAAAAAAAATGAACATGCTTGCGAATAAGAAACTTATTTGCATGAAAAAAAAAGACAACAAGGCTTTGGGGTGACCCACTAAAGTGGATTCGTTAGGATGTTACACCATGGAAAATCTGTAGTGAAGTCATCCTTGTGTCTTATCCTTTCCCCTTCTCCTTGCTGTGTAATATGAAAGCAACCTATATACCTACCTAAACACCAACCCCCTTTTAGCACCTCCCCGACAATGACGGTAAAATGTCGAGAAAAATATATGATAGTTATTTCGGCATAAATTATCAATCCATAGTTCATAAAATTAGAGGTGCAAGCAAAATATATTTAGGATAATAGTACAACTTACCTATGCTAATGCTTGAAAGGAAACAAATATACTACTGTCGTTGAATCCAAATCTAAAAAAGAACAAAATGGCATAAAGTAAATTCAAGAAAGCATGAAAGTAAACTTAACTACAAAATGGAATAGAGTAAATTCAAGAAAGCATGAAAGTAAAATTAACTAAGAAAGCATGAAAATGAGCAAACTAATCTATGGTAAAATATGTCACAAATGACAAATGATAAATGGAAAATAACAAATGACAAACAAATATGAGCTCATATGAAATCTAAATTGTCAACTCAAAATAAAAAATCTATTATGGAGAAATCCAAATATTTATTCTAAAACATTAATTCTATTACAAATGGATCAAATCCATGACTAACTCTCAAAAAGATAAACTATTTCTCTATTTCTTCTTTTCTAGAGAAAGTCCTCCTCCCAAATGAGGAGAGAACCCTCTTATTTATACATGAATGCTTTGAATAAGAAGATAAACAACTCATAATTACAGTCCACTTTTCTCTCAACTTATCCCTTCAAATCCTCCATAATATCTTGGATAAGATATTCTATTTCCATGATCTTCTCCTTGAAATCAACTTGACTTATCTCCTTCAAATCTTAAAAAGATGTAGAAAACATTCGGGAAGCTTTTGAATACTCCGTGGTTGAAAGATTCAAATATCCCTACATTATGAAGCTCACACAAATATTTGAGTTATATATGAAAAATATATTAATTTATAATATTTAATCAAGAATTCTCTTAAAAATGCTCAAAACAAATAATTTGGAAAATGGTAATATAAACCCATATGTATTATGAAAGTGATGGAAATTAATGGTTTTATGGAAGGATAAAACAGGAATAAAGATGAAAAATGGCATATGAAATATGAATAACATGTCGTATTTTTGCGACCAAACAACATTTACCTACACCAACAATGCAGGTGAAATCCTGCGGTCACTTTAATCAGGTATGGGTGCAGGTGACTTCCCATGGTCACCCCGGCACAATACAATAAGTAAGACATATTCAAATTGAATAATACGAATAATCGAGTATGATAAATGTAATCAATGATGAAGAACATTAGTAAATTACTATTACATTGATGTTTACTTGATACAAGATTACAGGGGACTTCCTACTATCACTTTGATTAGATCTACATGGAGGTGAATTCCCATGGTCACCCTGCCACAATACAAGAAAGACATAATCAAATTTAAAACTATGAATTTAACCATGTCTAATTTATGATGAATCACATTAATGTTACTCTTACAATGAATTTTACTTGAGCAGGACGTTGCAAGTATATTCTTCTGAGGACCCCCCTGAGACAATATAATACATATGATATCACATTGAAATATCAGGATCATAAATATAGAAAAGGTCAAAAGTTAACAACTGTTATATAATAAAAAAATATGGTTACTACTACATTGATGTTTACTTGATCAGATTCAGATCCAGCTAGCTTCAGGCCATGACTAACCTGCCACAATATAATAAGCATGATATCATCTCAAATTTTGAGCTCATAAGCATAGAAAGGTTAAATGCTTACAACTATTGTATAATAAAAAAATATACCTATTACATTGAAGTTTACCTTATCAAAGCTTCCTGTAGTTGGCTTTTGGCCATCATCACCCTTCCACAATATAATAAGCATGATATCATCTTCAAATATTGAGCTCATAAGCATAAAAAAGGTCAAATGTTAATTAAAAACTATTACATAATAACAACATTTACAACTATTAACAACTATTGCAAGTGGATTTTGGCCACGATCACCCTGACACAATACAATAATCAAGACATATTCAAAAGTTTATGTGTATTAAAAAAACATGATATATAATTACAATTAATGCAAAAGATAAATCATAAGAATAATTGATAAGAGGTTGAGTTAAATGGTATATAATATAATTACCCCCATAATAACATCCACTACATCTATTCGATTCAAATTATAATCGATTAACAACTATTCACCTACAACTATTGATTTTATTTCACATATGAATAAACTATTTCCTTAATTACCCTAAAATATGTAATTGGGTCGATTACTTGTTTTCCATGGTCATGTACTATTTGTAAACCCTACAATATTTCCGGAGGCTTTTCCCTTCAATCGATATACATAGTCGCTCCTTTGTTTTGATTGTTGTCCAATAGTTGTATATAATTTGTAGCAACCCCATATCTCCGCATACTTTGCATATAGAGGACCAAAAATATCCATTCATTATATTTGTAGCATGATCCAACATACTCCATCAATTCAATTACATTGCCATATTTGACCTTTATGCCATCAATGGAAAATAACCCCAATCCATGTAAGGACGATGGAGCAATGCAATAAATCTGCCCTTTGACGAAGAAATCTATGTCCACTTGAGGTAGCTACTTGGGTACCCATCATTGCACTAGATGTATATACCTCAAGGGAAACTCAATGTCACCTATGCTCTCATCATCATAATCACATGACACTCCTTCAGCAAGAAAAAGTTCCATGCATCTACGAAATCTTCTCCTTACCTTTTCACCTCTAGCTGATCTAGACATGTCATATCTAGTACTAGAGATCTCACTTTCAAAATCTCCTAGTCTATCTTACTCACTTGAGGAAGATAGATCTGACAAGTACCTATTTGGTGGTGTAATATCCTGAAGGTAAGCCCCATACATTGGTTTATTTTCTTGATTGCTTTGTTGAGTTGGCACTAGGCTCCAGGAACATGGACACCTGTTGAGATGGATTTTATTTTTATTGCAATAATTAGTATTATCATTTATATTTAATTATTATTATTATGTATATATTATATTTAAAATTAATAATCACACAACTTGACAACAACATTGCTGGGGGGTTCTGGAAAGTCATATGGGAAGCGATTGGGGTTAGGAGTTGCAGATTCCCCTAACAATAGTCTTTCCCACTTGATTTTATTAGTATTTGACTATGGGGATCCTAAAAACCCATAATTAATGTCATGCATGTAGTTGCATGTAGACCATGCACTCCCAAGGTGAGAATATTCTTCATCTAGATTCCAGTGGGGCCCACATCCACTTCACACATGAGATATGTGTCTAATTGACTAATTATAGTTAAGTCATGCACCTAATTTGAGTCAATGTCAGTTAATTTTAGTCAATATTGAGCCATTGTCAGTTAACTTCAGTTAAAATGAGTTAGGTGGAGTTAATGTTAGTTATTTCAGTTAATATGGATTTAATTTTAGTTAAAATGAGTTTAATTGAGTTAAGTGTTGGACACACCAGGTACACTGAGAGGGGGGGGGGTAAATCAGTGTGCATAACTATTATTACTTCTTCAATTTTAACAATTAACAGCTTATTCAATATTATGCATTATCACATTATCATTATATAATCATCAACATTATTATCATCATCATATCATCATCACATAAGAAGCATAACATGATACACAGTACAATAGATTTTACGCAGAAACCCAAGTCCTGGGGGAAATACCACATAAGCCTTATAATAGTAGTTTTTTAAAAACAACTGGAAGGAGGAAACAACCCCCTTATTACAATGAATTCAATTCTCTAGATACAACTGGAAGGAGGCTACAACCCCATGATTTACAAGCTACAACTTGAAGGAAGCTCCAACTCCCTAGTTCTCTGGCTACAACCAGAAGGAGGATACAAACTCCTTTCCTTGCCCCATCCTTCCACCCTGATATGAAGAAACTACTTGAACCATGACCACTCTGATCCTGCAGACCTACTAATCAACACTTGTACTACAATGCAAAATTTGTACCACACTGCACAACCACTGCACAACCACTGCCACTACTAACCACTGCTCATCATCTGATCACGACTGCTCATCAACTTATCAACCTGTCCAATCAAGTTGTACCAATCAATATGTTACTCACATCAAATGACTCGGTCAATATGAGCCTAACCAATTGCACACCAAAATCATTCCACCTGATTCAAACCAACTTATCATACAACTCAGCCAGTATGAGCCAGACAAACTGCACATAAGGCCAATCGTGCCCAACTGAATGAACCTGTACCAAGCTGCTTGTGTACCTTTTTGAAGATCAAAAAATTAATAAATAATAGACAAAAAAAAAATCTATATCATGTCATCACATAGCCCTCGTAACAATATTTCCAATGAGCCAAGAATTTTGTAATTCCGATTCCGTATGAGAAAGTTATGCAAATTTTAGTGAAGATGCCCAAAAATTTCTCCTCCACAAAGTTTCACACTTTTCTCCAAGAGATGCGAAATACCAAAGATAGACTTAATTGATGAACAAATGAAATATTTGATATTCTATTTATATAGGACATGGAGGAAAGTTAGTACCTCAATTTCAGTCGACATGCAATTCAAAATTACAAATAATTAAATTCTCTTTTATTTGGTCGACTGACCCAAAATGGTGGGGTACCCCAACTTCAAAAATTCATATCTCTTCAACCGTAAGGGGTTAAAATATGCTCCACATATCAACGTAAATGGATTGAAGAATACTAACTCCCTATGATGGGTTCATTTGCAAATTCTTGGTATAATACTCTTGAATTCTTCAATTTGTTCAGGACTTCAAAGATTCCACACATAAAGGTGTCAAAGACCATGTTACCTTATTCATAAGTTCCAAGGTCAAAGGATTCAATGGACATCATCAAAGGAACAGGGGATTCATTGGTATTCACATCCACATAATTAACATCAACAAGGAGGAGGTATTCACCATATACTCATCATATCAAGGGTATCAAGGACCACAAAACCACCAATCAAGTGGGAACAAAGACTTTAAGAATATCATTGTCATATTCAAGGTCCCCATATCATTAAAAACATATCCAATGGTCCCACTATATATCTTCATCACCATAAAAGTACCAACACCCCAAAGAGGGGTACAAATACCTCACCACTATTTTGCAACACCTTATGGGATTCTTATGCATGATCACAAGGCTAGAACATGTCAATGACCATATAGCATCCAAGAGCCTATTGTTGATGTATTTGTAACTTTGGAATGTATTCATCCGTATATCTTATGTATTGTACCCCGATGTTTATTTTGAGATGTGTCTGTAATGTAATTGAGTCATGTCACACCCTGATGTTTATTCCGAGAAGTTTATATAATGTAAGAAGTCATGTCAAGTCATTGTGGGTAACCCTCCTATTGATCAAGGGTTAAAGTCCCCACAGTTGTGGGGCCCTAGGGTTATTAGAATATCCTAGAGAAGTCGACCTTAGGTGAGTCATTATAAGTTGGGGAAATAGTCCCCACTGTTGTGTTAAGGATAACCCTCCTTGTTGGTTGGAGGAGGCAAAGTCCCCACAAGTTATGGGGCACTAGGGTTATTAGACACTCCTAGAGATGTCGACTCTAGTAAGTAATTGTTAAGTGAGGCCGAAATATTGGAGTGAGTTTCAAGTGAACAAAAGAACATAAATAGAGAGTGAGCCTCTATATTTAACACACACACTCACTCATTGGGGCGCTTGAGTGAGAGGAGAAGTTGTTGGGACAAGAGAGAGACTACTGCTATCAGGAGATCATCTTGATGTTTTTTGGGTTTTACTTTTGGTGCTTATTCTATCTCTAAGGAAGTTGCGGGGTTTTCTCAATTTATGGTTTCCCCAAGGATAAACACTTTGTTCATTGTCTCTTGTGTTTGATTGCTGTGCTTGTTATTCTCTCAGTTAAAGATCCTAATGTATTGCTAGCTTAATGATAAAAATCTAACATGGTATCAGAGCTAACTTGAGAAGAAGATATTGTGAAGCTATAGGAGCTAGGGATTCTTACTTTTTGGGTCTCTCTCCACAATCCATCAGAAAAAGTATGCTAGGTTGACTCTCCATTGAAGGGCACATCTTTTTGTCGAAGCATAATTCAATTCCGAGCATTTTCATTTTTGGTGCGGGAAATTAGGGATTCTTGCAGAAGAGGAATTTTTGAGTGAGCCTAGAATAGGATTTATATCCTCATCAAAATATAATTTTACAGACCTGGATCAATATTTTTGGTTGGGTGAAACTCCGGGAAAGTCAAACCCTAGTTTGACCCCGAGCTAGAAAAACCCTAAATACTAAAACTGCTACGTTTTGGTACATTCGCTATATCCCAATATTGGAGAAGGATCAGAAGCTGAAAATTTCAGTGGATGAATATAAAATCCTTATTTATAGTGTGTCCAAAATTCAGCTTCTAATTCACTATATTCGGGGATATATGATCCCTCCAAGTTAGGGTTCCGCCTCTTCCAGAATTCATCCCTAAACAGGAAACCTGGGGATAATTGCTATATATTGGGCTACATAGGTCAAAATTAGATTTATGAAGATGTTACAGAATGGGCATAGAATTTAATTTCCATGGTCCAAGTTTCAGACTCAGAAGATGAAACAGTGACACATGGCAGTTCGTACAACTTCGTTTTTCTGGACAGTCCTGTAAAAGGTCACCTTGGGAAAATGATCATAAGTCCCAATTGGTGAAACCAATTCTGATGAAACCTGTGGTTTTGGATCAGGGACATGTGAGGCTATATAATTGTGAAGTTACAAACACATAGGAGTAGCAATTTCAGAGATACCGCAGAAACAGTAACAGGAATTTCTGCAGAAGAAATTGGAAAACTAGGGCTTCCTGTTCTGGGAGCTTCCCTCCACTGTTTTTAGAAAAGGAGTACATTGGAAAACTCAAATTGAAGAGATATATATTTATATCTAATAATATCAGAAATATTCCAAGTTTTGAAAATTAGGTTTTCTTTGAAAAAACCTAGATCAGCCAGCTCCGGAACTAGGACGGACAGCTCAAATCGGTAAGATCTAATCTTTTGTTATTTGCATTTGAGGTTCTCATTTCAAAGTGATCTATCACATCCGATTGATGATAAGCTTGGTGAAGTTGAAAAACTCCAAGCATGGAAGTATTTGATATCTCTGAAGAAAATGAATTGGACACCTACATGAGTAGAGAGGTTCTAGTTCCAGAGGGAGACGAGGCTAAAAGCCTTACACCATGAGAACTTGGTCAAGGCCAAGAAGATAATTGTTGATTCAATCATGGATCACATTTTACCACAAGTGTCTTCCCTAAAGACACCAAAGATGTTTGATTCCTTGACCAAGCTATTTGAAGGGAAGAACATAAATTAGAATATGACTTTCAGAAAATACTTGAAGAATGTGAAGATCCAGAATGTAGAGACCATACAATCATACTTTACGGGGGTCTCTCAAATTAGAGGACAAATTGAAGTGGTAAAAGAAGAAGCGAAGAATTCAAAAGTGATGATAGCCACCTTGAATGGCCTCCCAAGATCATGGGATTCATTCATTCGAAGAATGCGTGCTAGAAGGAAGTGATTACTTTTAGCAGACCCTAGGAAGAGCACACACAAGAAGAAGCTCAACTAATAAAAAAAAGAAAGAAAAACGGAGCAATTGAAGATCAAGCTCTCACCATCCAAAGAAGATCCCTCAAGCAATGAGGAATATGAAGAACTCAACTCTTGAAGAACCTCTTATCCACCTTAGCATTTGGATAATGAAGAAGACGATGAAGCTGAAGGCTCAAGAATGAGTCTACCCATGAAACAAATAAAGATAAGTATTCCATTGTCATTTCATTGTTTTGTTATGCATTTGTTTATATTCAGTTAATGTATTATGCATGATAAAATGTTTGCATTAATGACAGTATACTACTAATATGCATGTGATGGGTAAGTAGCTCATGGTGCTATACAACTCTCCATTGCTACTTATCTAGAATGAAACCTCTTTACTGACATATTGGATTAGTGCACAATCTCAATGTTGTCCTGGTAGAGATGGAAGGCATCTAGAAAAGTTTCCGTGAGATATGGATGAATGTTGTATTGGATAAAGTAATTGCATGATCATATATTTATGCATAAGAATTTGCTAGTATGAATATTCCTTATGAAATGTTTATAACCACACAAATTCATTTGACTTGTAGGAAAGATTGCATACATAATCGGCTACAAGCAAAGAAGGATGAGACTTGTTCCAAAGAACAAGTGACGACATTTCAAAATGAAAAATAATATGTCGAATGCAGCGACATCATTGATGTAGAACCTTCCAAGAACAAAGGGAAGATCGGTTCAAGAAGAATGATGTCTAGGATGCAGTATTGATACGTGAAGGGAAGTTCGTAGTTCCATCATGATGGAAACATCTTGGGATACAAGGCAAGATTCGTAGCACGAGGCTTTTCACGAAAAGAAGGCATAGACTACGAAGAGACATTTGCAGCCACTGCAAGTAAAGACACATGACAGGAAGAATCATGTTTGCAAATGAAAGAAGGCCTTGTACGAGCTCGAAAGACACCCATGGGATAACACATACATGATGAGATTGATGAATATTTGAACCTTTGCTACAAGGTTGATAAAGGATGACAAGCTCACAGATGGGTGCAAGAAAAACTTTTGAAAAGGTTCAAGATATAGGATCTTGGTATCCAATGATCCTAGATGGATACATAGAAGATTAGTAGCATAGGAAGCTACTTGTCACTGCGGTACAAAATGTTTTAGTGCATAGAGTACAGAAGACAGAGTATGAGTATGATGCTCCGCTTCAGAGGGAGTGACTGCAGAAGATCCTAAGGTTTGACATGGTATGACATGATGGACAAATTACTAATGACTCTAGGCTTTACTGAGAGTAAAGTGAATTCCAACCTTTTCTTCAAGGTTGAAGGTGGAAGACCATTAATTCTCTTGTTATGTGTCGATGCACTTTTTTCTTGGCATGGAGGTGTGGACAAGGGAAGTATGCAGTAGAGATCCTGAATAGGTTCAGGATGATGGAATACATGACCACACCTATGGCATCGAACCTAAAGCTATTGAGTGTTAATACATCAGAGTCGGTTGATTACACATTGTATCATCAGATGATTTGTTCATTGATGTATCTGACGGATACGAGACCAGATACTTGCCTTGTTGTGAACACATTGAGACATGTTCACTTGATGGTTGCAAATATGATACAAATCAGAAGATTAACCTGGAAGGTTATACAGATTCAGATCATGCAATGCCATTGATAGGAAGAGCACTTCGAGGTGCTTCTTTAGTATGAGATCAGGTGTGATCTCTTGGTTTGACAGGATGGAGTCCTGCATGATGCTGAGTATAGCCAAGGAAAAAGATGTTGCCACTTGCTGTTTTGGGGGTAGTATGTTTCTTTTGAAAACTACTATTTGATTTGATTGATCTGACTTTCATATTTGGTATGATCAGAGAGGAGCAGTGAAGATCCAGTTTGTGATACAGATTGAGATCTCTCGAAAGAGGGATTTCTAGCATAGCTGGTGAGACAGGTTGTCTGAGCATAAATCCTGGCAAATCTTGTAGGTTGCTCAGACGTAAATGGTCCTATAGGTTTTCCTCGTATGTAATCTGTCCTAGCGAAGCTCGTAGGATATCCTTGGACGTAATCAGCCCTAGCGAAGCTCGTAGGATATCCTTGGACGTAATCAGCCCTGATGTGATTCTATGCTAGAAATGGCCAAAGTGAAGTTTGAGTACTTCAGGGAGAAGCTTGGTGTTCTCTAGATCGAGGTTCCCTCCAAAGGGAAGTGATGATTTCTTGTGCCTTTCTGACATGGTGAGAGGATTGGTTCCTTCCATGGTCAGATATAAGTGTTGTGCCCTTCTGACATGGTGAGAGGATTGGTTCCTTCCATGGTCAGATGTAAGAGCTGTGAAACGGTGAAAGGATTGGTTCCTTTCATTTTCAAATATATGTGATGATGCCACATCCAGCATGAAAAATGGCTGGCTCTGTGAAGACACATCTAGTATGAAAAAGGACTAGCTCTGTGTGGATGCCACATCCAGTATGAAAAAGGACTAGCTCTGTGAAGACACATCTAGTATGAAAAAGGACTATCTCTGTGTGGATGCAACATCCAGTATGAAAAGGGACTGGCTCTGTGAAGACACATCTAGTATGAAAAAGAACTAGCTCTATGTAGCTTCCAAATCTAGTATGAAAAAGGAATAGCTCTGTGAAGACACATCTAGTATGAAAAAGGACTAGCTCTGTGAAGACACATCTAGTATGAAAAAGGACTAGCTCTATGAAGATTCATCCAGTATGAAAAAGGATTGGCTCTGTGTAGCTTCCACATCTAGTATGAAAAAGGACTAGCTCCATTAAGACTCATCCAGTATGAAAAAGGATTGGCTCTGTGTAGATGCCACATCTAGTATGAAAAAGGACTGGCTCTGTAGATGTACATCTAGCATGAAAAAGGGCTGGCTCTGTAGAGATTCCTATGATGAGAAGAATCAAGAGATATCACCTGTGATGATGATCCAGTAGTGATAATCCAGATCGAGTGATGATGATCCAGATCCAGTGATAATGATCCAGCAGTGATGATCTAGATCGAGTGATGATCTAGATCTAGTGATGATGTCCAGTGATGATCCAGATCGAGTGATGATCCAGATCCAGTGATGATCCAGATCGAGTGATGATCCAGATCCAATGATGATCCAGATCTAGTGACGAAGTCTAGTGATGATCCTGATTAAGTAATGATCTAGATCCAGTGATGATGTTGAGTGGTGATCCATATCGAGTGATGATCCAGATCCGATGATTAAGATGACTTGAAGATGAAGATGAATTGAAGATGAATATGACTTGATAATGATCCAGATGATGTAGAGAAGAAGAATTGTGCTGATTTATTGTGTCGAGAGAATACCTTTCTAGTTAAGAGGGAGTGTTGATGTATTTGTAACTTTGGAATGTATTCATCCATATATCTTATGTATTGTACCCCGATGTTTATTTTGGGATGTGTCTGTAATGTAATTGAGTCATTTCATACCCCGATGTTTATTTCGGGAAGTTTCTATAATGTAAAGAATTCATGTCAAGTCATTGTGGGTAACCCTCCTATTGGTCAAGGGTTAAAGTCCCCACAGTTGTGGGGCCCTAGGGTTATTAGACTATCCTAAAGAAGTCGACCCTAGGCGAGTCATTGTAATTCGGGGCAATAGTCCCCACCATTGTGTTAAGGATAACCCTCCTTGTTGGTTGGAGGAGGCAAAGTCCCCACAAGTTATGGGGCACTAGGGTTATCAGACACTCCTAGAGATGTCGGCTCTAGTAAGTAATTGTTAAGTGATGCCGACATGTTGGAGTGGGTTTCAAGTGAATGAAAGAATATAAATAGAGAGTGAGCCTCTCTATTTAACACACACACACTCACTCATTGGGGCGCATGAGTGAGAGGAGAAGTTGCTGGGACAAGAGAGAGACTACTGCTGTTAGGAGATCATCTTGATGTTTTCAGGTTTTACTTTTGCTGCTGATTCTATCTATGAGGAAGTTGCAGGGTTTTCTCCATTTATGGTTTCCCCGAGGATAAACACTGTGTTCATTGTCTCTTGTGTTTGATTTCTGTGCTTGTTATTTTCTCAATTAAAGATCCTAATGTATTGCTAGCTTAATGATAAAAATATAACACCATCAAACCACCATATGTGTGGGTTCAAGACCCAAAATTCCAAGGACACCAAGGACACCATAAGAATGGGTTCCAACATACCACCATAAGTGTGGGTTCCAAGACCCAACTATCCACATGAAAGAGGATCAAGATCTAATCTTGTGGACTCAAGGACCCCACAAGAACTCAACAACCTCAAGACCATCCAATGAAAGCAATGGGATCCAACACCAACACATCAAGGGACTTACACACATGATCCACATTATTCATCAAACAAACAATCAAGAGACCAAAGAAAGAACAAGAATAACAAGCAACACAAATACCAATAACAAAAGATCAACTAGGAGCAAGGAACTCAACAATGGACTCAAACAGGACCATGATACAACTTAGGGGCACTTGACCAAGTCAATGGGTAACTAGGGATTTTTCCATTGTTCCAAGGCCTCCAAGGGCTTCAATATTAGGCTTGGAAAAGGTCAAAATGGCTCCTTCGACACATACAAACACAAACTAAACACTAACCTTCAGGGGCTCCACAAGGGGCACTAAGGACTCAACAGTTGGCATCAATGGATAGAGATCGTTTCCATCAATGAAAACTTAACCAACAATATCCCCCTTTTTCATTTATTACAACACCACAAATATTCTTCATAACAAGCTCCCCCTATCAAAAAAACTTCTCTCCCCCTTTGGCATCAATGGAAAAGGGAACATCATTTGACAATACTGCTCCCTCTCAGGGCATGCTCCCCCTGTCATCAACTTCTCTTCCTTTGAAAACTTTTCTTGATGTTTGCATTAATGGAAACAAGAAATTCCTTTGGAAATATTGCTCCCCCTATCATTAGACACTGTTGATATTTTGATGGAATTTTATTCTTTCACCAGGATACTTCTAGAACCAACTACAATACAATACTGAAAAGAGTGTGAAAATTGATCTCAAATTTGATAATCAGGTACATAGCTCCTTTTACACATTCTTTGTACACTTCATATCACTGGTCGATAGTCTTCAAAATGATATTGGGGTTTTCCCAAATTTTTCATCATTTATGTTTTGATCTACTAACTTTATTCTCCATACTTTGGTAGGCTGATGGTTGTTCATGTCATTCGATTGAACTTGATTTCTTCTCCAAAATTTAACTGGTCCCTGCATCTTGCAATGTTTTGTGAAATGACCATAATGATAGAAATTGTAACGTTGAATGAAAATTGTACTTTGATTTCTTTCTGGAGTGATTATGTCATGAGCTCTACAATGAATGGATTTGTGACCATAATATTTACACTTGTAGCAGTGACCATGGAATCTTATAGGATATCTCTGAGCAATAAATTTTCTTGATTCTAGTTGATCATGGGATCTTCCAAGAATACATGTATTACTATTAGCCTTTTCTTCTTTTACTAAAGAGATTTTACTTTCTTCAATGTTCTTCTCGATCTTCGAATTTTTCTTTAACTGAATAGTTGTTTTATCTGGATCTTCCTTTAGAGAGAGGATCTTAAATTCTTGTTTTTGACAATTTTCTATCTTTTCCAGGATTTGTCTCATTAGATCTTCTTCTATTTTCTTGACTTATTCTACCTGTCTATTAAGATCAAAGATATTGTCTTCCATCTGTCCTTTTGAATTCTGATCATCCTCATGGGATTTTTGCAGTTGATTTTTTAGTACACGATTCTCCTTTTTGCGTTCTGAGAGCTCATTTTCAAATTCAAAGTTTATCAGACATAACTTTTGTAGCTATACCTTCAAGGATTTGATTTCAAGTTCTTGTTTTCTTCTTAACTTCTCTTCCAATATTTTTTTAGTCTTGTAGGTACTTATCTCATTGTCTTTGTCTTGTAGCTTGTAGACCAATTCTTTCTCCTTATCTTCTAGCAGGCTTTTGAGCTTGACAATTTCTTCTGATTGCTTTTCACTTTATGTAGCTGACTTCTCAAGTTTATCTTTCAAATATTTGGATATGGCTTCTTTTATTTTGGTGGCCTCTTCGACTTGGACTTTTAGATCAATTATGGTCTGTGTGGCCTTCTTAGATTGTTCTTGATTTCTATTCTCATCTTTGTCCAATTTCTCTTGCAATACCTGGTTCTATTCACAAAGATTTTTCACTTCTTGCGAAACATTAGTAATTTCTTTTTCTATCATAGTATCTGCTAAATTTCTAACTCATTTCAGAGAGCAAGAATTTTCATCACAATGTGAAGTATTGTGTTCCAAAAAATGGCTCTTATCTTTTATACCTGATAAACATATCTCTTTAAAAGCATTACAAATAGAGTGTTTAGGGGTCTTACCTTCATACTTATCTGAATCTTGTACTGACCTTTTATTGGGAATGTATTTTGATTCTTGTTCTTCATCTGATTTTGGCTGATGTATTTTAAACGATAATTATTCAACTGAGTTTCACTTTCCTATTTTCTCCTTTTGGAGATTTGTTAGATATTCAAGCATTAATTCTATAAACTCTGCTTCTTGTTCTTTATTGGACTGGAGTAATTCTAATCTAAGCAACAATTCCTTAGCCAAGATTCACTTCCCTATATTATTCTTTTGGATATCTATTTATCCCTCAAGGATGAATTCCATAGCCATATATTTATTTTCTTTGCTTCCTTCTGAGCTATTGTTTTCACTTTCTTTGGAGGTGTATATCCAATAACAAGTGATTTCCATACACCAATTCCTTCAACCTCAAGATAATCCTGCATTTTCATTTTCTAGATCAAGTAATAATCTGTCTCATAGGATAATGATATTCCATTCACTAAGAACCCCATGGTGTGTCAAATATCTCCTTAAAGATGATAAGGATTTCTGTGAAGGACCCTCTTTGATACCAATTACTGGACACACTAGGTACATTGAGAGGGGGGGCGAATCAATGTGCACAAATTTTATTACTTTTTCATTTTTAACAATCAAAATCTTATTCAAGATTATGGATTATCAAATTATCATTATATCATCATCAACATTATTATCATCACCATATCATCATCACATAAGAAGCATAACATGATACACAGTACACCAGATTTTACGTGGAAACCCAAGTCATGGGGGAAAAACCACAGAAGACTTATAATAATAGTTTTCCAGCAACAATTGGAAGGAGGAAAAAACCCCATTATTACAATGAATTCAATTCTCCAGCTACAACTAAAAGGAGGATACAACCCCCTGATTTACAGGCTATAACCTAGGAATCTCCAACTCCCTAGTTCTTCGACTACAACTGGAAGGAGGATACATCCCCCTTTCCTTGTCCCATCCTGCCACCCTGATATGAATAAAATACTTTAACCATGAGCACTTTGATCCTGTAGACCTGTTAATCAACACCTGTACTACACTACATAGTCTGTACCACACTGCACAACCACTGCCACTGCTAACCACTGCTCATCAACTTATCAACCTATCTAATAAAGCTATACCAATCAATATGTTTCCCAAATCAACTGAGTCAATATGATTTTAACCGAATGCACACCAAACTTATTCCACCTGAATCAAACCAACTTCTCATACAACTCATCCAGTATGAGTCAGACCAACTGTGCATAAGGCCAATCGTGCTCAACTGAACCAACTTGTACCAAGCTTATTGTGTACCTTTTTTAAGATAACAAGATGAATAAATATTAGAAAAACAAAACAAAACTCTAGATCATTTCATCACATATCCCTTGTAACAATATTTACAATGAGCCAAGAATTTTGTAATCCTAATTCCATATGAGAAAGTTATGCCAATTTTAGTGAAGATGCCCAAAAATTTCTCCGCCATATAGTTTCAGACCTTTCTCCAAGAATTGCGAAATACCAAAGAGAGACTTGATTGATGAACAAATGAATTGTTTGATATTATATTTATATAGGTCATGGAGGAAATTTAGTACCTCAAACTAGGCCGACATGCAATTCAAAATTACAAATAATTAAATCCTCTTTTGTTTGGCCGAGTGACCCAAAAATATGGAGTACACCAACTTCAAAAATTCATATCTCTTCAACATTAAGGAGTTAGAATATGCTCCACATATCGACGGAAATGGATTGAAGAAGACTAAATCCCTATCATGGGTTTATTTTCAAATTCTTGGTATAACACCCTTAGATTATTCAATTTGTTTAGGACTTCAAAGATTCCACACATAAAGGTGCCAAAGACCATGTTACCTTATGCATAAGCTCCAAGGTCAAAGGATTCAATGAACATCATCAAAGGCATGATGGATTCAATGGTCTTTGAATCCACATACTTAACATCAACAAGGAGGAGGTATTCACCATATACTCATCATATCAAGGGTATCGAGGACCCCAACATCACCAATCAAGTGGGAACAAATACTTTTTCAAGAATATCATCATCATATTCAAGATCTCCATATCATTAAAAACATATCCAATGGTTCCACTATATACCTTCATCACCATAAGAGTACCAACACCCCAAAAGAGGGGTACAAAGACCTCACCACTAGTTTGCAACACCTTATGGGATTCTTATGCATGCTCACAAGTCTACAACATGCCAATGACCATATAACGTCCAAGGGCCATCAAACCACCATATGTGTGGGTTCAAGACCCAAAATTCCAGGGACACCAAGGACCCCATAAGAATGGGTTCCAACTTACCACCACAAGAGTGGGTTCTAAGACCCAAGTCTACACATGCAAGAGGATCAAGATCTAATCTTGTGGAATCAAGGACCCCACAAGAACTCAACAACCTCAATACCATCTAATGCAAGAAATGGGCTCCAACATCAACACATCAAGGGACTTACACACATGAGCCACATCATCCATCCAACAACTAATCAAGACACTAAAACAAGTACAAGCATAAGAAGAAGAAGAAAATACCAATAACCAAAAATCAACCAGGAGCAAGGAACTCAACAATGGACTCAAATGGGACCATGATACAACTTAGGGGCACTTGAACAAGTCAATGGGTAACTGAGTCTCTTTCCATTGTTCCAAGTCCTCCAAGGGATTCAAGCTTGGGCTTGGACAAGGTCAAAATGGCTCCTCTGACACAAACAACCACAAACTAAACGCTAACCTTCAGGGGATCCACAAGGGGCACACAGGACTCAATAGTTGGAATCAATGATCAGACATGGTTGGCATCAATGACAACTTAATCAATAATCTCCCCCTTCTATTTGATGACAACACCATAAATCCTCTTCAGAACAAGCTCCCCATGTCAAGAAAACTTCTCTCCCCGTTTGGAATCAATGGTAAAGGGAACATCCTTTGACAATACTGCTCCCCCTCAGGGATGCTCCCCATGTCATCGACTTCTATTCCTTTGAAAACTTTTCTTGATTTTTGCATTAATGGAAATACGAACTTCCTTTGGAAATATTGCTCCCCCTATCATTAAACACTGTTGATATTTTGATGAAATTTTATTCTTTAACCAAGATACTACTAGAACCAACTACTATACGATACTGAAAAGAGTGTGATTGTTGATATCAAATTTTATAATCAGGTACATAGCTCCTTGTACACATTCTTTGTACACTTCATATCACTGGTCGATAGTATTCAAAATGGTATTGGGGTTTTCCCATTTTTTTCATCATTTCTATTTTTATCTACTAACTTTATTCTCCATACTTTGGTAGGTTGATGGTTGTTCATGTCATTTGATTGAACTTTCTTTATTCTCCAAACTTTAACTAGTCCTGCGTCCTAGAATGTTTTTAGAAATGACCATAATGATAACAATTGTAACACTAAACATAAAATGTAATTTGATTTATTTTTGGAGTGATTCTGTCATGAGCTCTGTAGTGAATGGATTTGTGACCATAATTGTTACACTTGTAGCAGTGACCATGGAACCTTATAGGATATCTCTGAGCAATAAATTCTGTTGATTCTTGCTAATCATAGGATATTCTGAGAATACATGTATTACTGTTAGCCTTTTCTTCTTTTACTATAGAGATTTTACTTTCTTCAATGTTCTTATCGATCTTCGAATTTTTCTTTAACTGAATAGTTTTTTTGTTCATATCTTCCTTCAGAGAGAGGATATTCAATTCTTGCTTTTGAGAAATTTTTACCTTTTCTTGGAGTTGTATTGTTAGATCTTCTTCTATTTTCTTGACTTCTCTACCTGTCTATTCAGATCAAATATATTGTCTTCCATCTGTCATTTTGAATTATGATCATCCTCATGGGTTTTTTGTAGTTGAATTTTTAGCACATGATTCTCCTTTCTGAGTTCTGAGAGATCCTTTTCAAATTCAAAGTTTGTCAGACATACCTTCCATAGCTCCACCTTCAAGGATTTGATTTCATGTTCTTGTTTTCTTCTTAACTTCTCTTCCAATATTTATTTAGTCTTGTAGGTACTTATCTCAATGTCTTTGTCTTGTAGCCTGCATACCAATTCTTTCTCCTTATCTTCTAGTAGTCTTTTGAGCTCGACAATTTCTTCTATTTGTTTTTCAATTTATGTAGCTGAATTCTCAAGTTTATCTTTTAAATAGTTGGATATGGCTTCTTTGATTCTGGTGGCTTCTTCGACTTGGATTTTTAGATGACTTATGGTCTGTGTGGCCTTCTTAGATTCTTCTTGATTCCTCTTCTCAAATTTTTCCAATTGATCTTGCAATACATGGTTCCGTTCACAAATATTTTTCACTTCTTGCGAAACATTAGTATTTCATTTTCTATCATAATATATCCTAAATTTATATCACAAATCAGAGAACGAGGATTTTCATTAAAATATGAAGCATTGCATTCCAAAAAATGGCTCTTATCTTCTATACCTGATAAACATATCTTTTTAAAGCATTACAAACAGAGTGTTTCTGGATATAAATTGATGAATTTGAATTATCCATGCATGGGAAGTTTCTCTGTAGTGTCTTAGAGTTAGTCTCATTGAATTCAAGTGCCTTAGTGAAGACTTGATTGAGTCAGTGAGTTGTGGTTAGGAAGCCTTAGTTATTTGGGGAGTCCTTCCTTAGTGTTATAGAGTCAGACTTTGGATACAATTCAAGTTCAAAAAAAGGATTCGAATTGCTCAACAAAGCCATTCATTCATTGTTGTGCAGGTTTAGGAGTGCACCGAAGCATGGATCTACAAGAAATAATGAATTTCCAAGAGAGAATTGGTCGATACTTGCACAGTTTTTTACAGTGGTTATGTCAATTGATTCGGGAGACCAATGTTTTTGTTTTCTGGATGCCCTGGTAGGAATCTAGAGGTGGTGCATGATTTTTTTCCTCTCTGAAGTGAATTATCCAGTAGGGGTTGTTATAAAAATAGGATCATAGAGCAATAACAATTAAACAAGATGCAAATATTAAAACATAAACACATTACAAGAGGGACACCAATATAACATGGTTCACCCAAGATGGGATACATCCACACATAAATTTACATCCCTTTTGTTATTATACCATCCATCCAAATGAAGGGATACAACTTGCATAAAATCTGTTGCACTTACTCTTCACTCTCTTAGACAATCACAAATATTGTTTTACAATGCTACAATATAATGCACAATTGTATTTCAATGCTTTCATTTTATAGGGGAATTACCATGGGAAAATACCATGCGTCGCTCAATACCATGGGCCCGT
>LPNX010930392.1:628793-658929 GCA_001517045.1 Pseudotsuga menziesii | reverse complement strand
AGTTCACCTCACCTAGTCTAGCTTTTCCATTTGCCTTAAAACACTGAAAAAGCAGGGAATAAAGCAGAAAAAGCAGAAGGGCGCCTAGGAGGCCAGGAATAAAGCATATTTGATTCCTTGGGATTTCCCATGTGCTACATGAGTTAAATAAGGCAAGTTTGACCACTATGGATAGGTAATAGACAACTTGCACAAGGTGGGACACATGAACTAGGCTAATAAGACATAAATAATTAAATTAATGTCTAAATGGGTAAACTATGGGTTGATTATTCTAACACCCCCCCTTAATCCTAACTTATGAGTAATATATCAGAAAATTATAGGGCCTAGCAACAAGGCTTAGTCACCCTTTACATACTGCATGTCCATTTAAACAAGGAAAGAGGCAAAACCAACTTGGGAAAATCCTCCCTTAAACATGGACTGTAAAACAAAATTGTAGAATCTTGTCTTCACTCATGCTTGCACAGCATGATCAGAAATCCCCAGCAGTGATTTGAGATTGCTGAAGGTCTTCTCACAAAATGCTTTGGTGAAGATATCATCTACTTGTTCTGAAGATGAGCATAAAAGTAGGTGAATGGTGCCATCATGCACAAGTTCTCTGATGTAGTGCATATGGATCTCAATGTGTCTGGTTCTCTGCTTATGAACTAGATCTTTGTAGATTTGAATGGTACTCTGGTTATCATAGTAGATGGTAGTTGAGTACTCTGGTTCGAAGCCACACTCTCCAAGTAAACCCTGCAACCATAAACATTGAGTTGCTGCATTAACAACTCCTATGTACTCTGCTTCTGTAGATGAGAGTGCAATGGCACTCTGTTTATTGCTTGACCAGCTGATTGGCCCTTCTGCAAGCATGAACACATATCCTGAAGTGGAATTTTTGTCTGTACTATCACCTGCCCAATCACTGTCAGTAAATCCAATCAAATCAAGATCAGATTTTGCTTTATAGAAGATCCCATGTGTCCTTGTTCCCTGAACAAAGTTAAGGATCCTTTTGGCTGCTTTCCAATGGATCTCTTGAGGCTGATCCATGAATCTAGAAGCCACACTTACTGCATAACAAATATCAGGTCTAGTATGTGTCAGATACAACAAACATCCAATCAATTGCCTATATAGTGTATTGTTTACCATAGGTGAAGAATCAGCTTCTTCCAGCTTCACTCCTGAAAGGAAAGGAGTTTTGCTTGCTTTGCAATCCTTCATTCTGAATTTGTTCAGCGATTCCAAGGCATATTTGTACTGGTGCACCTTGATTCCAGCTTTGGTTTGAGCAATCTCAAGCCCCAAAAATTGACTTAAGAGCCCCAAATCTGTCATGGAGAAGGCTTGGTTCATAGCTCCTTTTAAGGAATCAATCTCAGCCTTTGAGCTTCCTGTAATGAGGAGGTCATCAAAATATAACACAATGATAATTAATGAACCATTAACTAACTTCAAATAGACATTTGGATCTTATTTGCACCGAACAAAATTCAGTGATAGCAAGAAGCTATCGATCTTGGCATACCAAGCCCTAGGGGCTTGCTTTAGCCCATACAATGACTTTCTCAACCTGCACACAAGAGAAGGGTTAGTAGCAAAACCATGAGGCTGATGCATATATATCTCTTTAGTGAGATCTCCATTCAGGAAGGCACATTTTACATCCATGTGATGTACCTCCCATTGCCTTGAGGCTGCAATGGCTAAGGCTAGCCTGATGGAATCCATCTTTGCCATTGGGGAAAAGGTCTCATTGTAATCTATGCCACGAACTTGTGAGTAGCCATTGGCTACCAATCTGGCATTGTACTTTAGTGGTGAACCATCAGCAGCAAATTTGGTCTTATAGACCCACTTACACTGGACTAACTTTATTCCTGGAGGAAGATCCACTAGCTCCCATGTGTTGCTCTTCTGGAGTGAGCTGAACCCCTCCTTCATGGATGTTTGCCATCTTGGATCTCCTGCTGCTTCTTCATATGTTTTAGGATCAGATTCCACCATCAAATATCATTTTTCAGCAAACATAGGATCCTTCATGCACAGACCACTCTCAAACTGAGATATAGTCCTCCTTGGGTCATTGGGATCACCAACTAGCTCTCCTGCTGCATGTAGTGTCTTGGATGCCCATTTTGGCCTTGTAGGGCTGTTAAGGTCTGCAATAAACTCATCTCCATCAGACAAATCAGAATCAGCATGTTCAACAAACTCTTTACTTACTTCTTGAGGTTCAGGTGGAGAAGAGGCTTCTCCAACTTCCACTGCTGCAAGGGGTTCTTCTTCAAACTGAACACACCTTTCGATGAAGGCTTTGTTTGAGCTCAAATTTATCAGTTTGCACCCTTTTGAATCTTCATATTATCCAACAAAAATACACTCTTGGCTTTGGGGCTACAAAGCCTTCCTCTTCTCTGTTGGGATTCTAGCCCAAGCCTTTGAGCCAAAAAATCCTGAAATTGGTCACATCTGGCTTGTGCCCACTCCATGATTCAAAGGGATTCATACCATCAAGCTGTTTGTGAGGTACCCTATTCTAAATATAGGCTTCACAGTTGATAGCTTCGGCCCAGTACTTTGGTGGCAAAGTTTTGGCCTCCATCATGCATGTTGCCATCTCCTTCAGTGATCTGTTCTTCCTCTTAGCAACACCATTTTGTTGTGGTGTGTAAGGGATAGAATGCTGCATCTGAATACTTGCATCTGCACAATAATTAATAAACTCAGAGTTGACATACTCATCACCATTGTCAAATCTGAGGGCCTTGAGTTTCCTTCCAGATTGGTTTTCAACCAAAGCCTTAAAGACTTTGAATAGGCCAAAAACTTCCAAAAACTTCAGACTTGTGTTTCAGGAAGTGAACCCAGCAATACCTGGAAAAGTCATCAATGAAGGTCAATGCATATTTGGAGTGACTCATGGACATATGAGGGAATGGTCCAGCAACATCACTGTGGATCAGCTCGAGGGTTGCAGAGGTTCTCTCATGACTAGCTCTCTCAAATTTGTGCTCTGGGTGTTTTCCTAGGATACAACCTTGGCAGACTCCTTTGGAAAATTTTATCTTGGGCAACCCTATGACCATCTCTTTTTCACTAAGATCAGAAAGATATTTGTAGTTTAGGTGGCCAAATATTTCATGCCAAAGCTTGCTTGCTTCATTAGCATGAATCAGAAGAGCAGAGGGGTTTGAGTAAGGTAGGAAGTGTGAGAACATGTATACCTTTTGAGCATGATTCACAACTCCTTTTGCAATGACTCTACCAGTTGAGATTTCTGTGATCTCAACTTCATCGGGTGAGAATATGAATTTCTTAGGAGACCCAGTGTGGGTCATATGGTACACTGATAGGAGGTTGGAGGCAAGACCAGGCACATATAGCACATTGCTGAACTGACCATGATCAAGATATATCCTTCCTTTACCCAAAATTTCAGTGAGAGAGTCATCTCCCAGTACTATAGATGGTCCTTTCGACTTGTCCAGTGAGGAGAAGGCCTCCTTAGTTGAAACCATGTGTCTTGAAGCTCCAGAATCAATGATAAAACTGGGTGAGCTTGATGTACCAGCAACTAGAGCATGAAATCTCTATCTGTCATCTGAACTTGATCCTCCTTCTCTCTTCTTTGAGCTTTCTGGAAGGGAGATGCCATTCTTCTCCAGGAGTTGGGTGAGCATATCTATTTGCTTCTTCATACAAGAGCTTTCAGTGTGATTTCCCTTATTGCAGTATGCACACTTGTTCATTTCACCTTTGTTTTTCTCCTTCTGGTAGTTCTTCTTGGGACCTTGTAGATCCTCCGGAGACTGTTTCTTGTCTCTCTTTTGCTCAGGCGGATTTTTAGCTTTCTTTTTTCTTTTTGAATCCACCCTCGAATCTCCAGCAATCAAAGCTTGATCTTTGGATGGTTTTATGGTGCCCATCATCACCAGCTTGTCCTATTCTTGTGTGAGAGATTCCATGAAATCTGCAAGGCTAGGCATCTTCCAGGTTCGAGCTGTCAGTTTTGTGGCATAGAAGGTCAAAACAAACACTGAATAGTCAGGGCCTAGCTTCGAGAGGATGGCCAGTATGAGCTGATCATATTTCTTTTCGATCCCACATTGTTTCAGCTGCAAAACTAGTGCTTTGAACTTGGAGAAATATAGTTGCAGGGATTCAAAGCTATTTGGACTCAGAGAAATCAGCTCATTTTCGATTTGATGTCCCCTCATCTCATCTGTCTTTCCAAAAAGATCAGAAAGCTTCTCCCATACTTCATTCGGTGATGTCAATCCATCGAGATGGAAAAGGAGGTCTCTGGAAATACTCAGACACAGAAGGCCATAGGCCTCATCCCTCCTGTTGTGCCATTTTATCTTCTCTGCAGCTGCATTGGGCTCTGCTTCTGTTGCCATAGTCACCTTGTAGAGGCCTTTCGCTCTCAACAGTATCTCCATCTCTGCTTTCCATTCAAAGAAATTGAAGGGAGTCAAGATAGTTTTCTGTGATTGATCCATAGCTTAGAAAATTTGTCCCGGCTGTCAGTAGAAGGCTCCCAGTCACTGATGTCGAACCTGCAAAGCAATTTTGGAGGAAAGAAAATAATATACAAGTTCTTTGATACCATGTGGAAATTGAACCCAGTGATAGATTAATTTTACTCACAACAATTAACAATTGATCATGCAAAATCACTCACAAAAGAGACTGAAATTGGAGCTGAACACTAAACTGTATTAAATCAGTGTACAATAGAAAACCCTATATAATAATAGGTTTCTGTATAAATAACATACATCAGGGATTTGAATGCATGAGGAGCAATTTGAATCTAGCATAAAGCAGGCTTACTAAAAATAAGCAAATCCCCCATAGGGGTAAAAAGCTGATCCCAAATCTGTCATGGAGCTCATGAATTGGAAAATATGATTAGGAAAGCTAAAGAGTGGTGGAATGGAATCTCATACATGCTTTTTCATGGAGAAAAGAGAGGAGGATGAAGAGGACAAAAAACTAGTTCACCTCACATAGTCTAGCTTTTCCATTTGCCTTAAAACACTGAAAAAGTAGGGAATAAAGCAGAAGGGCACCTAGGAGGCCAGGAATAAAGTAGATTTTATTCCTTGGGATTTCCCATGTGCTACATGAATCAAATAAGGCAAGTTTGACCACTATGGATAGGTAATAGACAACTTGCACAAGGTGGGACACATGAACTAGGCTAATAAGACAGAAATAATTAAATTAATGTCTAAATGGGTAAACTATGGGTTGATTATTCTAACACCGTAAACTATTGGCCAATAAACATCCCAAAAAAATTCTATAGGTGGCTTCATCCTTGAACCCCCTTTCTCGGGGTGCTTCCACCAAACCTCCGTTGGGGGCCTACTGGCCCCTACACCCCTATGAGGGGGTGATGTCCCCATGCAGCCCCCTACTGGGATGAGTGTACAGTAAAACTGGGGTACAAACAAAACTGGATAATAACATCTCTGAATATGGAATATCAGGATCCACAACCAACAATCTCCCACTTGGAGACTGATCACAACAACTCCACTGTTGCTGCACTTGCTATACTATTCTCTGAACCTTGGACTTAGAAAAATTATCTTCTTCACCTTCATGCTTGAATTCCAACAAAAACCAATCAGGAACTCAATTTCTCTTTGGTTACTACCTTTGTCAACATGTCTGCATTATTCTATCTAGTATGCATATTTTCCAACTTTAACAGTTCATCTTCCAGAGAAGATATTATGAAATGGTATTTGAGTTGTATATGTTTAGTCTTTGAATGGAAGGTTTATTTCTTCGCAAGATGAATTGAAATATGGATGTCACTATACAACCTACTATTCTCCTGCTTCTTACCTAATTCTTCCATGAACCTCTGTAACCAAATCATCTCTCTACTAGCCTCTGTAGCCACAACATACTCTGCTTCTATTGTTGAAAGTGAAAAAACCTTTCACAGTTTCAAAGTCCAACTTAATACTATTCTACCTACAGTAAAAACATACCCTGTAGTGCTCCTTCCGCTGTCTTTATCATCTTCCATATCTACATCAACATATCCATGTAGAACATTGTCTGAAACTCCAAAACATAAAGCATGAGAAGTGGTACCTCTCAAATACTTGAGAATCCACTGTACTTCCCTCCAATTCTCTTTACCTGTATTGTTCATATATCTGCTCACAACTCCCATTGCATGTGCAATATCTGGTCTTATGGACACCATGACATACATCAAGTTGCCAACTACTGATGAATAGGGAATCTTGGACATGTATTCTATCTCTTCTTGTGTCCTGGGACACATCTCCTTAGTTAGTTTGAAATGGCTATCCAAAGGTGTAGTAACTAGTTTTTCATTATTCATTCTAAACCTCTCCAACACATTTTCTATGTACTCACACTTAGACAATTTTGATTTGCAATTTTTCTTGTCTCTAGTTATTCTCATACCAAGGATTTGATTTGCAACACCTAAATCCTTCATCGCAAATGATTTAACTAGTTTCCTTTAGAGCACATTTATATCCTGCATGTTAGACCCCGCAACAAGCATTTTATCCACATACAATAACAAGATAATATATCTTCCATTATCTAGCCACTTAAAATAAACATAGTGGTCAGAATGCCATCTACTATAACCTTGTTTAGTCATAAACTTATCAAATTTCAAATACCACTACATTGGAGCTTGCTTCAGGCAATACAATCTATTATTCAACCTATAAATCAAAATTTCCTTCCCTTTGACCTCATAACCCTGTGGCTACTGCATACAAATCACTTCCTCCAAATCCCCATGGACAAAAGTTGTTTTTACATCTAACTGTTCAATATGCAAATATTCTACCATCACTAGACTCAAAATAGTCCTAGTTGAAGTCATTTTAACAACATGAGAAAATATTTTGCCAAAATATATACCTTTCTTTTGTGCAAACCAATTTACAAAAAATATATCCTTGTACCACTTCTTGCCTCCATCTTCTTCCTTCAACCTACAAACCCATTTATTCTGCAATTCTCTTTTACCTGCATGCAACTCAACTAAATACCAATCCTAGTTTCTTACCAATGAGTCCATCTCCTCATTCATGCGTTTATCCCACTTCTTTATAGTTCCCACCTACATTGATTCTTAATAACATTATGGTTCACCAGAATCAGTTGTCAATAAATAATACAATGAAGGAGAGAATCATTCATGGGGTCTACTTAACCTAGTAGATATTCTTACATTTACAGGAGTTTGAGGTACTTGTTACTGCTCTTGATTTTATGGTACCTTTGGAACTTCATTTTCTTTGATTTCATCAAGCACTATGTACTCTCTGTTTTCCTTCTCCTCTTTCTTTCCCTGCAAATGATATTTGTAAATAACCTTTTCATCATACTACATCTCTAGTCCTAATGATTTTGTGATTTTCATAATCCCATAAGCGATAACCAAAACCATCCACCTCGTATCCAATAAAGGTACATTTCTTGGGTTTAGCCTCAAGATTTGTTCTATTTTCTTTATCAATATGGAAAAATGCTTCACAACCAAAAGTTTTCAGAAACGAGTAGTTTACCATTTTACCTATCCATGCCTCCTTTGGAATTCCACCATCCAAAGTGCTTGAACGCCCTCTGTTATTAAGTAAACACCATTATCTACAACATCAGCCCAAAATTGTAAGGGAAACCCTGCATGCAATCTCATACACCTTTCATGCTCCATGATCATCCTATTCATCCTTTATGACACACCATTTTCTTGTGGTGTTCCTCGGACAATATTCTCTCTACGAATCCCATTTTATGAGCAATAACTATCAAAATACTTGCTATAGTATTCAACTCCATTATCAGATTTGAGACATTTCAACATTTTCTCTGTCTCATTCTCAACCAAGGATTTCCACTTCTTAAGAGTAGAAAACACATCAAATTTTTGTCTAATGCAATAAACCACTTTTTCTAGTTGTATCATCAATAAAAGTAACATAATAATGAGATCCACCAAGAGATTGTACCTGAGCCAGTCTCCATACATCTTTATGCACAAGCTCTAAATTTTCATTCTTCTTCTGTTTCCCAACCCTGATAAATATGGCTCTCTTAAATTTTGCATAAACACAGTTCTCACAGAATTTCAAAATTACCTGGTTTAGATCTGGAAGGAATTTCCTTGAGTGGAGAATCTGCATCCCCTTCTCACTCATGTTTCCAATCCTATGATGCCACAAAATTTAATCTGTTTCTATGGAAGGTACATAGATAGAATGATCAATATTATGAGGACATAAATACAACATACCTATCCTATCTCCTTTTTCTATTACGAGTGCTCCTTTAGTGATCTTCCACCACATTTTTCAAACGTAGATAGACAAATGCTATCTCCCAACTACCCCGCTGAGATCATATTTATTTTGATAACAGAAATATGCATTACATCTTTTAGAAGCCATTCATTTCCATTATTTAACTTAATCCGTACCTTACCCATTCCAACAATTTTACATGGCTCATCATCCCCCAATAAAACATGTCCAAAATCACCTCGAACATAATCATGAAAGAATTTCCTATGGGGTGTAGCATGAAATGAAGCCCATGAATCTACTACCCAGTAATCACTAGTATTATCTAGTGCAAGAATCAAAGCATCTTGTAACACATCACCTGCTACATTAGCTTCCTGAGTAGTCTCTTGTTTCCCATCTCCTTTATTCTTTATATCTCTCTAGTCTTTCTCAATATGTCCTCTCTTACCATAGTTCCAACACTCTATCTTTCCTAGTCTGGACTAGATTTTTCCCTTTCTAGACTTGCTACGATTACATGGGATTCTTCCTCTATTCGTTTGTCTTCCCCTTCTATCCATGGTCAACGCATTTCCTGATGTCTCACCTGTGTTTTTTGTTTGCATTTCCTTGCTAAGAATAACACCAACAACATCGTCACATTTAAGAGTGTTTGAACCAGAGACAAAGTTACTTACAATCATGACGAAGCCATTCCAACTTTCTGGCAATGAGCACAAGATTAGAAGAGCCCTAACTTCATCATAAAAATTAACTCCTACAAAACTTAGCTGATTAGTAACCTTATTAAATTCATTTAAATGGTCACCAATAGATCCAAATTCTAACATCTTCATATTAAATAAATGCTTCATAAAAATACCTTGTTGGAAGCCGAGGGTTTTGCATAGAGATTAGACAATGCGCTCATCACACCATTCATTGTATTTTCTTATGAAATATTGAAATCCATCGACGAATCTAGATAAAACCAGATTGTTCCCACTACCTTTTTGTTAAGAACCTCCCATTCTTCACCCTTCATAGTCACTGACTGTTTTGTTTTTCCGCCCAATGATAGGTATAGATCCTTCTGGTATATATAGTACTCCATTTTCATCTTCCATAGATGGTAGTTTTTGCCATTAAATTTCTTGACCCTAAACTTGGCTTCTTCTGCCATTGCTTCCACTCAAACCAAGAAACCTTATTTCCTACAAGTTTACCAACCAAATAGACCTTTTGGATCTGATACTAATTGTTAGAAAATCAGGATCATAGAACAATAACAATTAAACAAGATGAAAATATTAAAACATAAACACATTACAAGAGAGACACCAATATAACATGGATCACCCAAGATGGGATACATCGACATAGAAATTACCAGTCCTTTTATTATTATACCATCTAAACAAATGAAGGGATACAACCTGCAACAAAACCACTGCACTTCCTCTTCACTCTCTCACAATCTCTCTCACACAATCACAAAGGTTTTTTTACAATGATACAATACAATACACAACCGTATTACAATGATTGATTTTTATAGGGGAATTACCATGGGAAAATACCATGGTTCACCCAATACAATGGGACCATAAAATGTTGGCCAACAAACATCCCAAAAAATTTCTTTTAGACGTTTCACCCCTGAACCCCCGTCAGGGGCCCGTTGCCCCCCCATGCCCCTGCTGGGACGAGTATACAATAAAAATGGGGTACAAACACAATTGAACAATAAAATATATGAATATGGAATATCAAGCTCCACAACCAATAGGGGTTCACCTTATGAGATCAGGAGGACAATGTCCTCCTTGCTTTTGGATGCTCCAATGGGGGTTCAAATTTGTGTCTTGAGTCGGGTGGTTAGAAGAGTTGTTCTAAGAGATCACCCAACATGATAGGGGGACAATATAGTGTGGATTTCTTTTCCTAGTTGTGCTAGGAGTCGAGGGAGAGTGGGACAATTGCGGATAGGTATCTTGGGATAATGCTCTTAATATCAGAATGCTCCAGTGGATATACGAATTGAGAAAGTGACCTTGGAGGTTAGAGGTGGCGTTCTAAGAGAGGGGGGTAATATTTATAACGGCCATAGATTTCCTTTCTAGGATAAGGGGGAAAATTCCAAGAAAGGAAGGGGATCATCTAGTAGAATCAACATAGAATATACCTTCTAGTGTGGGATTCCAGAACCTCATCTCGGGGGGATATTTTGGCGCAAAAACATACGCCAAGTAAAGATCATAGGATGTGAGGAAAGTTGTCTTGTTGCCGATAGTTGCACACAATAAGATAAGTTCTTTAACCTTTCAATTTTATAAGCTTGATTATTATGATGTATTAGGAAGGCTGCATGTTCATATTTATTGTTGATGTTAAAATTAGATTTATCATATACTAGTTCTCTTGTGGGTTGGTATTTTTCTAGTAAAATTGTACTTCCTTATGCTAGGAAATGAATTGTAACTTGTAAATGTAATTCTAATTATGAAATATGATATATCAGTAATTTGTGGCCGATTATGACTGTTATGCATTAGTTTTACTCTCAAGCTTTAAATCTAATATTTGGAAAAAGAAAATGGTTATCAATTATTATGTTATGAATTCTTAATCCTAGAATCATTAATGGGATTTGATCATTGATGAATTGTAGCATAATTTAGCTATATTTATTGGGTTAGTTGGGGTTGATGTGTATTTTCAAGTTTCTGAACATGAAATCCCAATATCATGTCATGCATGGTTTAAAAGACGATACTTAGAATTTAATTCAAGACTAGAAACTATGTACACTTTTCATGTGCTAGTAGAGACTACTTTCGAATACTGAAATAAATAGTATTAGTAGATATTTGTTTATGGGATTTGAAATGATTAGGAATGATATTTTGGACAACCATGCAGTAGTTGTTATTATCCCACATCTGATTTATCTTTGGGATTTTCCTATTATAGAATTGTGTAGAACTAGTTATGATACTAGTTGTTTATATCCTAGTTAATTTAACTTGACCAGTTGAATGATTAAAATTTAAATTATTAACCACATTGAATATATGAATATGAGAAATGATATGCTATGATAAACATGAACTAATCCCTCTCTATCTATAGATATATCACTTATACCCTTCCTTACCAAGTTACCTAGGTTGGGTATGTTACAAGTGGTATCAGAGCTTTAGGTTACAACACTAGGGATGTTTGGACCTTACCATGAGACATGAATTTTATTTTATTTCTTTGATAGGTAATTTAATGATTGCATATGTGATATGGAAAAAGGGATGGAGTCCTAATAAACATTAATTGATGACTACATAGAAGTTCCACACTTGGACAACCACAGTGTGGACCCTAAACTAGATCCTGGTACTTACTTTTAACTCCAATGTATCAAGTAATATGAGGTGTTAAGTAGGACATTCATGATATTAGAAAAAAGTATTTTATAAATATTAGATAAGTACCATCTGACATGATTGTGCGTGTTTTGTTTTAGAATTATTCCTATGAATGAGGTTAGGGAGGTCACCAACATACTGGGTTATACTCAGACTGAAACTTGCAAACTAGACTCAAACCAAGCACAAATCCTATAAGAGAAATAAAAATGGTTTGAATTATAGAGATTATGCACCTTATTTATGAAGGATGGTCCTAGCTTTGTGTTCTTCTCAAAACCAATCTCCTATCTGCTACTCCAAGACCTGTAAGAAACTTCTCAAACAATTTTAAGTTTCATAAATATGAAACGTGTATAAGAAAAAGACCGGAAATTAAAATTGAAATCAAATATATGAACATAAATCATTAAAGATCAAAACTTTACACCATTTGGTGGAAAGGGAAGATCTCTTTATTAATCAATAAAATTGAAACAAGTACAATTATATCTTAGTCTAAGATTGACTCCTTCAAACCAAGACTTGGGTCTCCTTGCTCCTCTTTTCTAACAAAAATCCTCCAGCATAACTTTAGATCAAGTGGTATCTCCTTTTTATTCTAACCTCTATCATATTTTTATGACCAAATGATAATATCAGTTGCGAGGCTAAAGAAGTTGGGGAAGGTGGGGAGGTTGCAATATCGAAATCAACCACCTTCTAAGTAATCTCTTTTTATTTTTTAGCACATTTTGAGGGACATGAAAGTTGCAGGAATATACATTATGTGTGACACACGAGTTTCCCTTAGACAACCCACGTGTACAACTTTTAAAGGAAAAATGCTAGTTTCACTAAGTCAACTAGCATGTGGAACACTAGTTGCTAAGTTTCCACATGCATTTATGTCTTAAGATCATGACAAAGAGAGACAAAAACTGGAGTAAACAATGAATGATTAGGACCATGATCATCTATAGGAAATTGTATCTTCAATCCATTTGTCTTTTTGTGTGATAGAATTCTTAGTATCGTCACTTAGACGAAGAACTGCCAATTCAAGGCATAACAAATCCACCCTAATGTATGAGGTTAGAGGGAAAATGATGGCTGAAATACATTGCACTTGAAAAGAGGAACGCAGAGAATCCATAATCAATATTGGAAGAAAGTAAATGAAACAAACAAATAGGAGGTCATTTTACAATATTATCATTGATAGGATTCCATGTTCAATAATGTGGAACATTAGCTTCGATACAATATAGATGTGCTTTATACATATACATCATTTGAAAAGGACCAAATGGCCACAAGTAGTTTACAAAGTGGATCGCAGCCACATAAGTACAAAGATAGATCTTCAATACTATGCTGAGTGGGTACTCGTTGGATGCAAAATTTAATTCTGCATCCAACGAGCTCTCCCGATCGAAATTTGAGTAAAAACATGGGGAGATATGTCGAAAATACAAACAAAAAAGTAGTTTTTTTCTTTTCTTCCTCCAAAATTAATAAATATTATTTTATTAATTTTTTTTAGGAGGCCCATTTTGAGTTGAAATTTCCTCTAATGAAGGATGACATGATCTTGCAAAACGTAGGCT
The DNA here is from genome assembly GCA_001517045.1 of Pseudotsuga menziesii. Classification (NCBI taxonomy): domain Eukaryota; kingdom Viridiplantae; phylum Streptophyta; class Pinopsida; order Pinales; family Pinaceae; genus Pseudotsuga; species Pseudotsuga menziesii. The sequence continues at coordinate 645,618 of LPNX010930392.1, read as the reverse complement.
TTATCAACTAAAAACCTAAGGTCTTCATCCAAATCCAATCAATAGTACGATTCCTAACCATGTGAATAAGTGAGTTGAAGTCAAACATGGAGGATACCATCAGATTACTAGTATAGAAGGTGAACCGCTGAAAAATGCAAGGGACACCACTAGTAATGAAAGTGGATCCCAAGGTACTATCCTAAAATCTAAGTCTTCTTCCGAGAGTAATATTAATTGAAGTTGATGGGAAGGGACTTGTGAGAAGGAAGGCATTAATGGATCCTTCGGTAGCTCACACGATTAAAGTAGAAGATTGTAATGTTATGAAATGAGATGGAATAGATCAATATAAGGGATGAACGATATGGAAAAGTCAAGGAAATATGTAGAATGGGCGATAGAGGTTAGATATATTTGAATATTGAACACAACATGAAAGTGACTCAGGAAACTTTAGATTCAAAGGAACAGACGATACAAATCTGTAATGTAGGAGACATTGATAGATTCTCCATATGGTTGGAAGAGTAACCAATCAGAGGAGTAATAACTCAGAGATCAATATTAAACTTAAGGCCAAAACTAGAACCCAACTGATGAGAGTCTCTAATTGGTGCTTTATTCAAGGAAAAATGGGAACTTGCTTCCAAGAGACTCATGAATTGCAAAGACCATTCCCTTCCCTTTCTCTTTTTGTTTAAATAATATCTTTCTTGTAGAGTTTTAACGAGTCCAAGAAAGCAAACTTGGGACCTTGTTCATATTTAAGCAAGTTTGAAGAAGAGAGAGAAGAATTCTTGATAAAGAATTGATTAGTGGATTTTATGATCCTGAATCAGTAAGTGCTCATCGATGTTTTCACAATTTGAGACTATGGAAACACCAAAGCAGACTCTAAGGGGGAAATTGTTTGTTGATTTAGTCTCCAAATTATGAAAAAGTTTGAAAACAATCCAAAGGAGAACTCTTTTATCTCAAGGGAACTAAGGTATTCCCTTTTTGTAGTTAGTCACCCAGGTTTGAAAAAAGGGTTAAACTATCACCATAACGATGCTCCTTCAATAAAAATTGCAAAGTTTTGGTTTAAAAAGTGTGAAGGAAAGTAAGGTCATCCGTGTTGTTCCATTGATTGACAAGTATGGGGAAACAAACAATAAACTTGACGCCTTTGTATTAAAGTTTAACGAGCACGACAATAGCATGAAGAACACTCATAATTTTTTCACATTTTAAACCAGAGAACGAAAAAGAAAAAGTCATCTCAAAGAGGTTCATTTTTCGTAAGTTTAGTTTATGAGGCCCAAAAAAGAGATAAACCTATACCTAGGAATACTCTTCTAGACATAGTGAACTAGAGTATTCATTTTTCGTGAGTAATCCACATGGTCCAGAAAAGGGTTAAACTTATAACAATGTGGATGTTCCTTCAATTCCTTTAAATATTTTGAAGGAACAATCTAACTCGGAAATCTTGTCATATTTAAGTAGTTTGACAAGAGCTTAAAGGTAACTCCATATACGAGATCCTGATAAGAAGGGTGGTTAACATAAGAGAAAGAGTATGGGGCTCTTCTTTTTGCATATAAGAGAACTAACAAGGCTCCCGAGACCTAGAAACTTGCAATGTAGGAACCATGATGAAAAAAAGGGTTCTAATTAGTGTGTCACATGTAGGATAAGTTCTAATCCACAGAAGAACAATGACAATTAAAGAGTATACAGAGGTTTGATGTCGCAGTCCATGGAGAAAAAGCGAGTCCTACGGAGTAAGATGGATTAAAGTATAAGTGGAAAATGCAAGATGATGATGGCCTATCATATATTCCAGGATACAATATGTAACTTTTCTGTCCATAGATGTGAATAGAACCTGAAATTTTTTTTTACCCACTTGACCTAGGAAAAAAACTAATAACATTAGTCTTTATAATAAAAGTGTGATAGAAACTATAGACAATGGGGTAAATATTTAAATTGTTTTACCACAAATAGTAATAAAAGGTGAAAACTAAGTTAGTTGTGGAATTACCTTGGGGTGGAGAAAAAAGGGCCTAGATATTCAACTGTTGTTTGTGATCAAACTAGTCGACAATTTTCGAAACCACGAGTTGCAGGTAATCAATCTCTCTTTCTCTACTTCATTTTCATACCATTTTTATTTTCTTTTAGCTGATTTTTGGGGTGTTTTGATTAGGTTGTAGATGTGAAACTATGCACACGTGGGTGGAGGATTGTGCACTCGTGCATTTGCATAAAAAACACTAATTTACAAGTGTTCACTCGTGTGTGTCACATTAGTTGTAATGAACTGCATCCGTGTTTCCTGCAGTTCACAAATAAAAATATAAGCTTTGATAAAAATGCACGAAAAATTGCAGGTATGGAAATTATATGGCAAGAAAGGGAGCATGAGGATATGGATAGGGAATCTATGAGCATCACATTGAATCTAAATGCACTACATTGGTGTGGATTAATCAAATTATTTTGCACAATGAATATGTGGGCTCAACCAAGACTCTTGGAAACATTAGTGAGGTATTGGGATCCTAGAAACGGTGTATTTTCTATTCAAGGTGAAATTATAGAGATCGCCATGGAAGATATATATTTTATCGCTAGTTTATCATGTCGTGGAGTAGCCATGAAATTAAAAGGCTCGGTCCATGGAGTGGGCTCTTTAATTATTCAAGATAGTGTCAACACCTACTGCGTGCCAGGAGCACACAAGTTATGAAGTTATATTGCAATTACACTAATCATAAGTTTTTCACTTAAAGTCACTATGACTACCATTACACGGGTTGAAAGTGTAATATCATTGCATTTGGATACATGAAACTATATGCATATTGGTATAGAATGATTTCTAAATGTGGGTTTTGATTGGTGCATTGGTCTTGCAGTAAAGATGAATAAGAAACTATTTGATTGCAAGATGGGAAAGAAGAAAAACTTTTTCTATGAAAGTATCCTAACTGCATTTTTCTTTGAGCGGGTTCTAGTCCTGGGCCCGAGAGTGACCCTCCCTCTCTCCCATCCTCATGAGCCTAGACTCACAAGATGGGGGGATGTCTTGGTGAGGCAGGGGGGTGGGGACACCAAATCATCTTTTGATGACAACTTTCAAGCATGTTGGAGTCAACAAGTTCCCACCATAGAGTAGTTTCCATATGTAGGGTTATATTTTCGTGGAGATCCTGAACTCACGCTTCCTCCCATAGAAGCATGGGGAGAGATTGGTATGTTTTCATTTTTGATATATTAAATTTTCATGAGTTTTAGTTTGTAAATATTTACACATATGTATTTTATTGAATATAAGCCTAATCATAATGCCTGATGCAGATATCGGACCAGTAAGGCCAGATGGACATCCTAGAGTATTTGTACGACCAACCGAGGTAGGAAGATCTAACACCATGCTTATGACACTTGAGATAAAAATGGTTCATTTGAATCATGATATTCCTACTATATGGATGGATATGATTCCTATAGAGATGCATGAGCATGTAGTGGGAGTGCCCCCTACATGGTTGAGATTGATCTGAAAAGTGTCTATATGTGTCATTTGTTACAAAGAAGTAGTGGTAGAGGTAGCTGAGGCTCCAACCTCTCCTTATGAGTATTTGTATAATGAGGGAGTATGATCCCAGTTTTGTATTTTGATATGTATTATTGACTGGATATATTGACTTGGACTTGGTTTATACATTTTTGGACCTATATATATATATACATGTGACATTTCATATTTACATGTGTCTCTGATGTATGGATGGTTATTTTTAAAGTGTATGATACAAATTCCACTCGAGGACATGGTTTGCATATGCATGAGTTAAAGTGTAACACCCCTAAATTTCATAATTTTTTTTTAATTTAGTACAAGTAACTTAAGAAGTTCCTAGGAAATAATTCTGAGAGATGTTATAATTCATAATTCTTTTGTCATGCGCTAAAGGTGTTATTAACTAACTTCAAGAGTTATGTACCTATGTTATTATTAGCTTTCTTTATTTTGTGAACTGTTGTCATGACATTAATTTGTGACATAACTATCTACCTTAAAGGACTATGTTGAACTAGTTGTCGTGAAATTTTTTTTCATTTCCTTCTGTTTGATTATAGTCTTGAGCTTTAAAAGGGATAGGTCACGGCCTTACTTAGTTGTTACAACTAATGCATAAAATTCTTTTTTACCAATGTGCAGGTGGGTGAGGTCACCCCAACATCATAGCTAAAGAACAACTCTAAGCTATAATGCCACAAGTGACAAGGAAAAGGTAATCCTAAAGTTTTGGACAAATATCTAACCTTAACCTAGTTCTGATGATCATAAAGCACATCTATATTTTCAACATAAAAAAATAAAGGTCCTAACTGAAGTACCTTCTAACTACCAACTATTTCATGTAGGTTAAGGTATATTTTAAGCAAGAATTGATGTACCATATGTTATAAGATTTAATCAACGAGATTGCTTTGTATGTGAGATTTGAACTATATACTCGGGGGTTTAATATACCATGCATAACCATTCGTGGAGAATATATAAGGTTCTTGACCTTTGCACTATTTTGTTGGTTGAATTGATGGTGATGGAAAAGGGTAAGGTACGAGAATTGATATCGCTTCCTTTCAAACCATGTGATGGCCTTAAAGTTTCCAGGTGGCAGCAACCAAGCGTAGTGATAAAACCTAGAGGTTTAATGCACATTGGAGGTTACGTCTGTCACTTTGATGGGGTTTTGTTCATTATTAGTTATTCTCTGCCATTGTATTTGGCCTTCGGCTGTTTGATTCCTTGTCTGTAAAACGAGATGGAGAAGCCCTTGAACCTCGGCACTCTGCTAAACTGACTGAGCCTGACTTGTTTGCTTAAGGAGTCTGTAGTCCTTGTTTTTATGGTGATTGGGTAACTTTGAACGTTGAGGAGGTAATCTCTCATTTCAATGTTTAGTTTTCTCTTTTTCACTAGAAAAGAAACTATGTTTTAACTCTTTTAATTTAAATGTGCAGAACAATTCTCTGCGATAGGGACATGGGTTAAACCTTGGCCAAGAAGCCCCTTTTTAAATGGTAAGACCCATGTCTTTACCTTGCATGGCTCAGTGGAACCAAACTGTGTCTTGTGGTGTGGTTTTATGGCGTTGGGGTTTTCCACTCCGTGTTGGTTTGTCGATGTGGAAGTGATACACTTGATTTGGTATAATATGTATTTGCTACTGTAAGGGTGTTCTTTATCACCCGTGGAGTCTTTAAACGACTATGCCACTCTGTATATTCTTTTCTGGTTATTAAAATTGTTTTAATACTGTAAGAACCCATGAGGGTTTTGATACTGCAACTCCATTTATTCCACCATCTAAGTAACTGTGTATATTTCCAGAAGTGTAAAGAAATCATTGCCTGTGGAGTCTTGCGACTATGGCACTTTATTTTTGAGAGATATGGTGTTTAAAAGTACTTCTATTTCAATTCTGCCAATTGTATTTATAATGTATAGACCTTCAACTTGTCTGTCCCTATGAAGGCTTCATAGTTTAGTTTATTTACAGTGCTCATTAATGTGGCGATGAGCCTTTACTCTGTAGATTTTGTTTTTGGGATTATAAAGCCACTCTCATTACTCTAATCACAATTTTGTTATTAGTTTGATAATATAATGGATACATTGCTGTAAATACCCTTCAGGGATATCTGTAAGAAATGTTTTTAATATACCAATGTTGTAATATGGTTTTCTTGTTTCAATACTGCGACTATTTATAATTTTTCTACTCCAAACAGGTTTCGTTGTTTCTTTCACCGTTTATGTTTTGTATAACACGATAAGGCCGTGAGACAATATTGTCGTTCTTTGATGAGAGCTGTAAGGTGTCTGTCAAAATACTTTGACTATTACTTAACTCTGCATAGTTTAGGAAAATGCCGTAATGTGGCCATGAGATTCTTTATCTTAAAGAATATGGCACCAACTGTTTATAGTAATGATTATTGTCTAACTTGGATAGAGAGATCCATTTGTAAATATGCTTTTAAATATTAATTTAGTTGTTACACAGTCATTTTCCCTCATTTGATATTTAGTTGGGTTTTGTGAAAAAGCTTATAAGAAAAGGATTTGGTTGTGAGGTATCTCTCGATGCTATTTCAGTTTAAAAATAAAATAAAAGGGTCATAAGGCCAATTGTTAATAGTATGAATGTACAGATGTAAATGAATTCAGTTGTAAAAAGATCTTAGGGTTTTGTTGTTTTGTTTAAACATTTTGAAAAGACCGTGAAGGTTTTACCCTGTAACGCATGTTGTTTGTGGAGAGGGCTGTAAATATTTTGTTAATAATGACTATTGTTTTAAAATTACCTCTTATAAATGTTTTGGTGAGATCCTATGAGGGATTTTACTTTGAGTGTAAAGTCCCCGACCCTCTGACCGGGCAAGAGGACACTACTAAACATCAAACATCCAGGCATCTATCCCCCATGAACATGATCATACCTATAATGCTGAGGCAAGCTACTTAAAACATAAAACATACTACAATGCATAATTGTTCATATACATAGTGGAAGCAAACAACAATCATTCATATACGATTCAACATTCAACATATCCATCATCATAATTCATTAACAGTAAATATGATTGCAAAACAGATTAGTCAAGAATACTTATCCTATTAGAACTGTCCCACAACCAGCTACGTCGCTACAATGTTCCACCCAACCATAGGCCAACGTTCTCCTTAATCTCTCAACAACGCTACCACCCCTGGGCCGGGCATGATTCCCCAAGGAATAAGGAACTAGCGGGCTTACACATAGCCAAGGATAACAACACTACAAGGATACACAATTCATCCAAGCCAACATAGTTGGGTTTATTAGGAGAACAACGGATCAACCAAGCCAATCAAGTTGGGTTTATCGGGCCATCTAGGAGCCGGGAAGGCTACACGCTAAGCTGGTGAGCTCATTGAAGAGCTAAGGATGCCCACACCAAAACTAGCATAAATTCTAGGACACCCACATACACCCAACAAAACAAATTCAGTCCTTTCTCTGCTACATAGTCCCTCAGGCCTTGACCTCCCTTCCAGTGCTATTCAAGGGTTGTGGAGAAGAAATCCAACCCTCTAGCTCTGTTTGTGTGGTTCTCAATCTCACTAGGTTTTTCAAGCAACTCAGGCCCTCATCACCACTCCCATGCATTCCGAAGACAAACCACTATGTGCATGCAGCAAACAAGCACTTCACAGCTTGAACAGGGGAAGACAAATACCTGAATTGTTCTTGGCCTTATCATGGCCAAAATGATTCCTCAAAAACCTACAGTAGCCCAAAACACAAAGGCAACTCAACCAACAAAATGTGGATGAAACAACAGTTCTCCTCAATAATGGAGATACAGTAAATTTACACAGTCGACAATGGAGAGGGAAAGAACAAATTCTCTACGTGAACAGGAGGGAAACATCTCACAAAGGAAACTACAGCCACAATTCACAGTCATGGATGGGACAATACACAGTCCAATAATACAACATGAACCTCCATGCTCTGCACTGGCCATAGGAAGAACATTTCATAGACTAGAAATCCCAGAGAAAAGGGAGAATGCACCCCCAAACAGGAAATCGCACCCCTTCTTAACTCAACTCTGCGTGAGGAAGACCATCCGAACCCCCTGCGTGTGAGAAGGTGAACAGATAAAACATCCCTGCATGAGAGTGAACCCCCCAACTGATGAGAGGGTGTTGTCGTCGTGAGAGTGGGATCATGGGCGTAGTGGTTTTCCTACCAGCGTGAGGGTCAGCTTGGTGGAGTGTGCGTGTGGGCAAGGACTGGCAGTCCTGCCACACTCCACTGCCAACAATAATTTCCTCAATGAACAGCAGAACATTTAAGGTGGTAGTTGGATAAGACAAGAGAAGGTGAGCAATTAAACAGGGTGGAGACACATGGCTTTTCCCTCATGGCTCAAGGTTTAACATTCCCCCTCCTTATCCTTAGAAAATCATGCCCCTTCTCAATTTGGTTGCAGTGAACATAGCTGGTTGGGGTTATTTAATTAAAATGCATAGTTACATGATGCCACAATGTTAATATGTGCCGTATGTCCCGATATACCATCGGTGACACTTCCAATCCAAAACATAACATAACCAAATCGATGGTGGGGCCTTGGCCTTTAGCTCCACACCATGATCATTTACAATGTATATATATATCATGTATATTTAATGCATCGGGGTCAAAATTGGGTATGTTACATTCCCATCCACCTTAAATAGCACTGTCCTCAGTGCTTTACAAAATTTGAACAAAATGCTACACTGATATCGCCTCAGTGTTCCGTAGAATTGAACAAAAATGGATGTGCCAATCACATGGCATCCTCCAGCTCCCATGTAGCCTCTTCAGGTTTGTAGTGCTCCCATTGCACCTTTACCTGCCCTATGGCTCGGTTCAGGAGCATTGTGACCTTCCTATCGAGGATGCGCATTGGATCGATTTGGAACTCTCCCTCAAGTTCCACCTGAATCACATCCCAATTTATTACATGGTTAGGATCATGCACATATTTCTTAAGCAAAGAAACATGAAAAACATTATAAGCTCTAGTACTAGCAGGCAATGCAAGTCTATATGCAATAGGCCCTATTCTTTCAAGCACTTCAAACGGCCCACAATATCTAGGTGACAGCTTGGAACAACTTCCAAGCTTCAAGGAACTTTTCTTGGCCCTCACTTTGGGGTAGACATGATCCCCAACACTGAACTCTCTGTTCATCCTATGCTTATCTACATAGATTTTCTGTTTGTCCTGTGTTGCTTTCAGATTCTGTCTGATCTTTACAACTTCTTGCTCCATTTCCTTGAGCAATTCTGGTCCAAGCACAACCCTGTTCACTGGATTATCCCAAGTCACTAGTGTCCTACACCTTCTTCCATACAAAGATTCATACGGACTCATCCCCAAGGATTCCTGTTGTCCATTGTTATAAGCAAACTCTACCAAGTGTAAGTAATCTTCCCACTTGGTTGGTTTGTCCATCACATACATGCGAAGCATATCTTCAAGCACTTGATTAACTATTTCTATCTGCCCATTTGTCTGAGGATGGTAGGTAGTGCTGAAGTTTAAATTTGTACCCAAATCCGCAAACAATCCCTTCCAAAAATTGGAAGTGAACTTGACATCTCTGTCAGAAACTATTGCCTTTGGCAATCCATGCAATTTGAAAATCTCCAGCATGAAGATCTTGGCAATGTCATCAGTCTTATGCGTAGACTTCACCGGTATAAAATGTGCTACCTTTGTCAACTTGCCTACTACAACCATGATGGAATCATGTTGTCTCCAAGTCATCGACAATCCTATAATAAAATCCATGGAAATAAATTCCCATTTCCATTCCGGAACTGGAAAAGGATGCAACAAACCTACTGGATGTTGATGCTCAACCTTTACCTGTTGACATTTCATGCACCTTGAAATGTATTCAGCCATGTCCTTTTTCATTCCTGGCCAAAAGTACTGCTTTCTAGCTGTAGCAATCGTTTTCTGATATCCTGGGTTACCAGAATACGGAGCTTGAAATTCATCCATAACAACTCTTCTCAAATCTACTACATTTGGGATATAAATTCTTCCTTTATAAGTGAGAAGTCCATCTTCTTCCAATTTATATCCCTCATACCTCTTCTCAAGACTTCGTTGTTGCAATTTGTCTTTTACATGCTCATACAATTCATCCCCAGCAACATGATTAGCAATCTGCAGCCTCAAATCTGATTGGAAAATACTGAGAGATGCCACATGCATTTCTTTCATCTTCCTGCTGAGCGCATCAACTACCTTGTTTTCTTTCCCCTTTATGTGCTTGATTTCAAAATCAAACTCACATAAAATTCCAGCCATCTTGCTTGCCTAGCATTCAAAGTAGGTTGATCAAATAGATACTTCAGACCACAATGGTCTGTCCTGAGCTCAAATATTCTACCCATCAAGTAATGCCTCCACATATTGAGAGCATGTACTATGGCTGCAAGCTCAAGCTCATGGGTGGCATAGTTCTTCTCATGCTCCTTCAGCTTTCTCGACTCGTGACATATCACGTGGTTGTCCTGCATAAGGACTCCTCCAAGCCCTTGTTTGCATGCATTGGTACATACCACAAAATCTTTCTCTGGATCTACAACTTTCAATACGAGTGCACTGGTGAGAAGATGCTTCAATGGCTGGAAGCTTTCTTCACACTTCTAAGTCCATTCGAAATTTATCCCCTTCTATTGCAAAGAAGTGATGGCGTGTGAAACCTTGGAAAATCCTTCAATGAATCTCCTGTAGTATCCTGCAAGTCCCATAAAAGATCTTACATCTATCACATTTCTTGGAGTAGGCGAATTCATAATGGCTTCAATCTTCTCAGGGTCTACTGATATACCCTCTTCTGAGATAATGTGACCCAAATACTATATTCTATCTCTGTAGAAGTCACACTTGCTCAGTTTTGCATACAGTCGATGCTCCCTGAGCAACTGTAATGTCAATCTCAAATGTTCTTCATGCTCTTCCTCATTCTTACAATAAACAAGAATGTCATCAAGGAAAACAAGAACAAACTTGTCCAAATATCTGCTAAAGACACTGTTCATAAGGCACACAAATGTAGCTTGTGCATTTGTGAGACCAAATGGTACCACTAAAAACTTATAATGTCCATACCTTGTTCTGAAGGCTGTCTTATGAATGTCTTCATCATTTATTCTCACCTGATGGTAACCAAACCTCAAGTCAATCTTGGAAAATACCCTTGCTCCTCTCATTTGATCAAAGAAGTCATCAATCCTAGGCAAAGGATATTTATTCTTCACAGTAACCTTGTTCAACTGTTTTTAATCAATGCATAACCTAAGTGTACCATCTTTCTTCTTTACAAACAAATCCGGTGCTCCCCAAGGAGACACACTCAGTCGGATATACTTCTTTTCCAAAAACTCATGCAGTTGCATATTCAACTCTAGAATCTCCGATGTACTCATCCTGTAGGGTGTCTTGGACACTGGTACTGCTCTTGGCACAAGTTCAGTGGTGAAATCAATGTCCCTTTTTGGAGGAAGCCTTGGAATCTCATCAGGAAACACATCCTTGAATTCCTGTAGCACTTGATAGTCCTACAACCTAGGAGTTTCATCTCCTGTTGGTTCCAGAATATGAGCTGCATACAACTGGAAACCTTTCCTACATAAATTCTTCAACTGCATTGCTGAAACCCACCTTACTGAAATTACCTTTAGAATACCTTTCACCACTACTGGGTTTCCTTCTTCATCCATGCATTCAAAAGTCTTATTGTAATAGTCAAGCTTCACTCAGTGAGCTTCTAACCAATCCATTCCAATGAGAACATCATAGGAACCAAGCGGTAGAACATTCAGATCCACACAAGTGATCAATCCATTCATAACCAATGGACATTTCTCTACCACTTCACTGACCTTTCTCTTAGTCCCAATGGCTAGCTGAACTAGCCAAGATTTTCTATGCTTTACCTTCTTAAAAGCACAAATATCCACTACTCTAGGAGTAATGTAACTGTGAGTAGAACTAGGGTCAATCAAAATAGAAATATATTGTTCAACAATATTACCTACAAATTCAACCACAGTTGACTGGTGATCTGCCTAGCGATCCTCTAGTGCTGCATAAATTCTAGGGACTTCCCTAGCTACTTGTCCCACTGATCTACTTCATGAATGTTATAAGCTGGCCTTGCACTTCCATTCTCAAGTGGACAATATCTGCGCAAGTGGGGTCCTTCACATTTCCAACATTTTAGTGGCCCTTTGTTCTGTTGTGGTTCTTTAGGCCTTCCGCCTGTCATTCCCACTGGATTACTCGCAGCTTGGGATGGTTGCTTCTGCTGATTCTTGAATCTAGAAGGTTTGAAACCTTTCCTTCTTTGGTCAAACTTCTCATTCTTCTTGTCCTTCCATGCCTTATGGTAATCAGGTTTACCCTTTCTTTGCTCATAGCAATACTTAGCCTTCCTTATGGCTTCTTCAAGAGTTCTTGGTTCATAAAACTCAATTCTATCTTTGTAAGACTGAGGCAATCCACTCAGAAACCGCTGGACCTTCACTTTTTCATCTCTGATGTACCGAACATACCTCAATAATTCCAAGAACTTATTTGCATATTCATCCATGGTCTGCTGTACCAATCTCAGCTCATGGAACTCCTTAATATTATCATCATAATACCTGTCAGAGAGGTATTTCTGCTTAAAATACTTCTTGAACTGTTTCCACTTCAATCTCCTTTCACTAATCCTCTTTACTTGCTTGAAGTGTTCCCACCAAATGGATGCTCTTCCATTTAGATTGAATATGGAAACTGTGGCCTTCATGTTTCCGGAATAATCCTGCACTTGGAAGTACTTCTTTATCCCAAGAAGACAAGCTTCAGCCTCTTGTCCAGTCTTTACCTCACCATCAAATGTAGGAGGTTTAGCCTTCTTAAATTCATCCTAAGAGTGATCCCTATGGTGTCTTCTTCTTTTCATTTTACGGGAAGATGAGATTATATCCCAACTGGATTCTTTAGAGTCAAAAGATCCACTAGAATTCCTTCTCCTTCTCCTAGTACTGCTCTTACTGCCTTTCGGTCTTGCTGTACCTCGTCCAGAATCTATCTTTCTCTACAAGTCTGTCAAACTTTGCAACATGGCAGCATTCAACTGATGCTGCTCTTCCTAGGCTTTAATAAAGCTTCTCATGGTGGCTACAACGTCTGACGATGCCTCTTGGAATCTCCTTCCATTAGACTCTATGTCATCATTTTCGTTACATACATTTTCTCCCATGGCATCTCTCGCATGCTTGTAGGAATCTCGAGCATCATATCCATCATGGGCTCTCATGACTGAACCACCTCTTGCTTTACCACACTGTTCTTCTTGGAATACTTCTCTTGGAAGTGGTCTATAATTTTGCAAATGTGTTAGTAGCAAATTGCTAGATGTATACCATCAATATAAATCAAAACTACTTACCTTCCTTTGGAGAAACAGAATAATAACAGTTTTGCTTAAAACACAAAATCTTCTCTTCTTCCTTTTCATCCCTGTGACCACTGACAATCTACTGAAAGCCTATTGAAAGACAGTTGAAAATTGCTTGAAAAATCACTGAGAAGTTCTCTCGAAAACCCAAATCTCCTTTGGCCCAATTGGACCTCCTCCAAACTATCTTTCTGACACTTCGGTGGTCAAAACACCTAGCTCATCGGTAGTCTGTTCATTTATTTCTCTCTGGTGTTTCGGCGGCTAGAAGGTCAATTTTTCTTCTATGTGTCGGCCGTTTGTTTGTCTATTATTCTGAGTTTTTATCGGCGACCCGTTGGTCTGATTTCATTCGCCATATCGGGTCCATAATCATCTATCGCTCTGAACTTCATCGGTGATAACATATACTAACCACTACATCGATGGTCGGCTGCTCTGTGCATCAGACGGTTAGTGCTTTTGGATTTCGCAACGGCGGCCCATGATCTTTCTATTTCTTTTACAGCTCACAACTTTGTCGGCGGTTGGAGCGACTAGTCTCTTGCAGCATCGGTGCTTGAATGCACTTCTCGTCGGGTGATTAGTTCTTTATGTGGCTGCAACGGCAGGAAGCAGGGTCACTATGGTCTCCACGGGCACTCGTCAGCGGTTGGAGCAGTTGTTCATTACAGCATCGGATGGATAGTTGACTAGGAAACCACAACTGCGGTTCACCTTAATTGAACCTTTTTCGATTGGTGATCCAATCCACTAATTCCTTCCGATATTCATCGACGACCCGTACACTGATGATCTCGTGCCTTAGAGAAATTTTTGAAAATGTCCTCCCTTGTCTTCCGATGCATTAGAAACTTGATCCTCCAGGCATCGACGATGCGATTAACTAATCATCACCGATCGCTAGTGATTTTATGACTTAGAAAAATTTCCAATTTTTTTTCTTTAGTCTTCTCTTCCATCGCTTCATTGTCTCAACCATCTCCTATTCTTCGCCGATCCCCGACAGTCAAAACATTGGAGGTTCTTTCCGCTAAGTGGAACCGACGTTTCGGCGGTCTTCGGTTGATCAGCGCCGAAACTGCGGCTCTCCCATCCTCTATCCTCTGCCGACGGTTGACGAACTTTAGCAAAATTGTGAAATTTTTCTGCTGGCTGTCCTCCGTCGGGTGGTCATCAGACTAATTATTCCACTATGTCAGAAGAACTTCTCACTGATTTCTCCGATGCGCCGATAATTCTGGCACTTAGAAAATTTTTGTGAATTTTCTTGTCATCATCCATTTCCTCCTGGTTTCTTCTGGGAAGTAAGCAACTTGCCCCTGTTAACTGATATTTCATGGCCCATTTAGGCCTATGCTGCAGCCAGGGCTATGATACCATACTGTAACATCCCCGACCCTCTGACCAGGCAAGAGGACACTACTAAACATCAAACATTCGAGCATCTAGCCCCCATGAATATGATCATACCTATAATGCTGAGGCAAGCTACTTAAAACATAAAACATACTACGATGCATAATTTTTCATATACATAGCGGAAGCAAACAACATTCATTCATATACGATTCAACATTCAACATGTCCATCATCATAATTCATTAACAGTAAATATGATTGCAAAATAGAGTAGTCAAGAATACTTATCTTATGAGAACTGTCCTGCAACCATCTACATCGATGCAACATTCCACCCAACCATAGTCTAGCGTGCTCCTTAATCTCTCAGCAACGCTGCCACCCCTGAGCCGGCATGATTCCCCAAGGAATAAGGAACTAGCAGGCTTACACATAGCCAAGGATAACAACACTACAAGGATACACAGTTTAGCCAAGCCAACACAGTTGGGTTTATCAGGTGAACAACGAATCAGACAAGCCAACCAAGTTGGGTTTATTGGGCCCTCCAAGAGCTGGGAAAGGATACATGCTAAGCTGGTGAGCTCATTGAATAGCTAAGGACACCCACACCAAAACTAGCCCGACTTCTAGGACACCCACATACACCCAACACAAGGAAATCGGTCCTTTCTCTGCTACGCAGTCCCTCAGGCCCTGACCTCCCTTCCAGTGCTATTCAGGGGTTGTGGAGAAGAAACCCAGCTCTCTAGCTCTGTCTGTGTGGTTCTCAGTCACACCAGGTTTGTCGAGCAACTTAGGCCCTCATCACCACTCCCATGCAGTCTGAAGACAAACCACTGCAAGCACTTCACAGCTTGAAAGGGGGAAGACAAATCCCTGAATCATTCTTGGCCCTATCGTCGCCAAAACGATTCCTCAGCAACCTACAACATCTCAAAACGCAAAGGCAACTCAACCAACAAAACGTGGATGAAACAATAGTTCTCCTCAACAATGGAGCTATGGTAAATTTACATAGCCGATAATGGAGAGGGAAAGCATAGACTCTCTGCGTGAATAGGAGGGAAACATCTCACAAAGGAAACTACAGCCACGGTTCATGGTCATGGATGGGACAATACATAGTCTGATAATACAACAAGAACCTCCATGCTCTGCACTAGCCGGAGGAAGAACATTTCACAGACTAGCAATCCCATAGAAAAGGGAGAACGAACATGCAAACAAGAAATTGCACCCCTTCTTAACTCAAATCTTCATGAGGAAGACCATTCGAACCCCCTGCGTGTGAGAAGGTGAACAGACAAAACATCCCTGTGTGAGAGTGAACCCCCCAACTGACGAGAGAGTGTAGTCGTGGTGAGAGTGGGATCGTGGGTGTAGTGGTTTTCCTGCCAACGCGGTGGAGTGTGCATGCAGGTAAGGACTGGCAGTCCTACCACACTCCACCGCCAACAATAATTGCCTCAGCGAACAACAGAACATTTAAGATGGTATTTGGATAAGACAAGGGAAGGTGAGCAATTAAATAGGGTGGAGACACATGGATTTTCCCTCATGGGCTCAAGGTTTAACATTCCCCCTCCTTATCCTTAGAAAAATCATGCCCCTTCTCAATTTGGTTGCAGTGAACATAGTTGGTTGGGGTTATTTAATTAAAATGCATAGTTACATGATGCGACAATGTTAATATGTGTCGTATGTCCCGATATACTATCGATGACACTTCCAATCCGAAACTTAACATAACCAAATCGATGGTGGGGCCTTGGCCTTTAGCTCCACACCATTATCATTTACAATGTATATATATATCATGTATATTTAATGCATCGGGGTCAAAACCGGGGATGTTGCATTGAGTATTTAACTTTGTTTATGTATTATTAATAGGCCATGGGATTGTAGGAAAAATTCCATTAATCAAAGTAGAACTGCTGTTCAAAAGAATTAATCGGTGTTTAGCTAATAATACTGTTTCAGAAAATAATTAATATTAATCCCTAATGCTGTCTGTAACCTTCTTCTGTAAGCAAAATATTGCAAATATCAACACCAGCCTAACATGAAGCCTGTAACGAGTGCTACGGTCTGTCAATAATCTCAATAAACAATTAACAATTAAGATACCAGGCCTAAGATTCCATTAAAAAGGAATGTTGTGAAAACTAGCTTGGTTATTACTTCTTATTTGAAACCCTGGTTATTTTAATTTAGTTCTAGAATTTATTTTAAGGAGATAGGTCACTATCTTGGAAATATTATTGTAAAATCAGAGGTATTAAGGAGGGAACTCTCTTGATTATTCTAGATACTCTGATTATCTTAAACATTTCTAGGGTTTTGAACTACTTTAAAGTTTCTAATTAATAATTATTTATAACCTTAATTCCTGTTACT
>LPNX010930392.1:606884-628237 GCA_001517045.1 Pseudotsuga menziesii | reverse complement strand
CAGAAGTATTCCTACTATTACTAACATAATAGTATTTTAAAAAATGACCAAAAGGTAGAGGCACTGTAAGCATTGCACAAAATGAAAATGAAAGAAACATCCTTAAGCTGAAATGTACTCCACAAGATAATAAGATCTATACATTTAAACTTAAATATTTAATTAATAAAAATACTATATTTTTTCCTAGTCTTAGAACAATTCCAAGACAGTTTTTAGATCTAGCATACATGACCTATCCAATTTATTCCATTAAAGTTACTGAACATAATTTAAATAAATATACAGATATATAATTAAATAACAGTTGAACCTGGATGATGTGCATAAAGGGGACAAACACCCAAAGGATACAGTTCCACCCAACCTTTTTCTGAAGAAACCAATAATTACTTGCTTAGGACCCCTGAGCCTGTACACCGAGCCACTAGGAAGAATGTTTTTGAAGATAGACCACATAGAAAACTTTCTACAACTTAGAATTCAGTAGCAGACTTATCTCATCAAAGCACTTTAGCTATCCCCTCATCAAATTCCCTGTGTGCCTGACTTTTCAGTTTGCAGCAATCACAAGGTTCATTCACTTGGAAAGCAGAATGAGTAGTGAGCCTCCTGCTCAATTTGATGGTTTATATAAGATTTCCTAGGTCTTTGGGTCAATTTTGGAATTAAATAAGCCACCATATCAGTTCCCCCTCTTAGGGAACATGACCACTTTTTTAGGGATTATGCTCCTGCGACAGCTAGAAAGTGAAATGCTAGTGCTGCCACTTGTCAACCGGCCTTCTACAACTGCTCCTTCTTCCTAGTGGGTTAATGAACACTCATTTAAAATTATCCCTTGGATAGGTGTCTTATTTATTTAATTATTAAACTAAATAATTCTTCAGTTACAGTCATCCTTGACCCACTTGGTCATAAACTTTAGAATAAATTTAACATAATGTTTTTTTTTCTCTGAAATAAATAATAAATATATATTTTTTTCTTCAATTCTGGGTATGTTACATAAAGTGTTTTGATATCTTGAAATATGTTTGTATATTATAAAATCAAATTTCCTTTTCAAGTAATATAATTTTTAAAAACAAACAGAATAAAGAAGGATCCCTAACCCTATAATCACAATTGAGTTGAGATACACAACTAATTGAGAGTCAAGTATGAATTCAATACATTAAATTCCATGGGAAACAACATATCAGAGAAAATCATAGTAGCAGAGCCTAAACATGCACCTCATGAAGCAACTAGTTGATTTGTGGACGAATAGATAACCCAAGCAGCTAAATTGAGGTTACGAGTGTGATAGCTAGTGTCATCAAAGAATCGTATGAAGCACTCAGTGGACATCTAAAAAAAACTAGAATTGTATAATAACACAAAGAAGAAAAAAATTACAACACTATAAAACTATATACAAGAAAAAACATATAGCTTAAGCGTAATACTTCTTTAGGTAGAGCCCATTTCTAGGCTCTGACAACTTGTTTCCATCATAATACACTAGTTCATAAATTTTTTTTTTAGAACTTTAGACACTATATAGGTTCCTAGACACATCGATTTAAACTTCCATGCACCTAAAGTTTCATACCCCAAAAGCATGGGGCATCTTGTTTGAGTAAGCACATAAACCTTTAGTTATTTTAGCATAGTTCACTATAAAACTCCTAAGAAAATTGGACTTTCCTTGTAAACTCTTAATACTTCTAGTTGTACAAGGAGGATGCATATTTATAATCGCCTCTACTTTGAGTGGGTTGACCATAATCCCCTTGCTGGACACAATAAATCCTAACAACCATCTTGACTTGAAACAAAAAAGACACTTGTGTAGATTTAAACGAATCTTATAGTGTCTACATTGTTCAAACACCAATCGTAAATGGTTTGGATGGTCCCTTCTCTTGCGAAAATGTGCTAGGAGGTCATCTAGGTAGGGTTCGACTATGTGTTTGATATCATGAAAGGCAAAATTCATAGCTCACTGGAATGTGGCTCCGTTATTCTTCAACTTAAAGGGAATCTTCCTATATGAAAAGGTACCCTAGGGACATATAAAAGTGGTTTTCTGTTGACCTTCAAGCTTAATTTGAATCTGGTCATACCCTGAAAATATGTCCATAAAGGAAAAAATATCACTGCCCGCATATGTGTCTATTATTTGATCAAAGAAAGACATGGGGTAGTTATCTTTAGGACATGCTTTAATCAAATTCCTAAAACAATACAAACACGGATAGTCCCTTAATTTTTATCGAATGGGGTGGGATTAGATACCCATTCTGTCATCGAAATAGGATAGGATTGATACCTGCATTTATGAGCTTCTCAACTTCAACTTTAACAACTACCGCCTTGGATTGATAGGATTTAGTTTTTTTTCGAACTGGTTAGGATATGTCTTGATTTCATGTTCAACAATGGATGGTGTTCATACTGGAGTTCGTACTAGACTACAGAAGTACAAAGCCTAGGTATATCAAGATTTTAAAACCACAAATTTTGGATGTTTAATCTTTTTTTGGTTTGACATAACATAAAAGGGGATCAAGAGACTGTAGAAATGACCAACAATCATATACAAATCAAGTTATGATAAGTAAATAGAAAAGACAGAAAATTATGATATAATAAATATGTTGAATCAATTGAAGATCATATATATAAACCACAAAAAGTAGTCATACATAAGTTACAAAATCATTTTAAACAGAAAAACTTTCAGAAAAACACATGCAAATACATAAGACTCATGGTGAGTAGAAATGACAGAAACTATATAAGTTGCAAAGTCACAAACATAAATAAGTAAAAAACATTGAAAATCATTCACAATTTATCATAAGTCAAAATGGTTCATAGTTTCATATTTCATCCTCAATATAGTCTTCAAAACACACTTACAGATTGAAAAAAAATAATTCTCGTACATACATAAATTGTCTCTCTTGACCCTCTGTTACCAATGTTGGAATATCAAGCAATAAATGAGAGGCGGGGGGGTGAATTAGTATTGATCTACCTTATTAAATTCTCACCACTTAAAAAATAAAAATCAACAATAGAAACATAACACAGTAGTTTATCATGGAAACCCACTGGGAAAAACCACAAACACTTTCGATTACTACAAAAATATATTTACAAATATAGCACAAGCGCCAACTTGTTGGATGCGACACCACCCAAGATTTTAAGCTACGACTTAAGGATTCACCAACACCCCAGTTTTTCATCTACAATTGAAGGATACATCGACACCTTGTTTTACCATATACAACTGGAAGGAAGGTTTGACTTCCTAAAGTCTTTTGTTTCCTGCTCTTGTGCCTCCCAACCTCCCTTAAATGATTATGTGTTTTCTGTACACTCTATATTTGAAATGTTGTGTGTAGTCATATATTATTTACATGAATAGATCTTTGTTTATATAACTCAATCGTGCCTCTATACCTAATAGTAACAACTCTTCAACACGATCCTTAACAGATAAAACTAATTTAGAATAACCTTCTCTATTAATCCTGTGAATTTTAACCATATGATTATGAAATATTCGACTTCATAATATTGATTTAGACTGTTTAACTTCCGACCACTTTGCATCTTTTGAATTACAATATGTCGTAAATTTTGAACCAGAATGAATGATTCTGATGTCGAAATTCAATTATAAAAACATACAGCGTATTCCAACGTTTATAAATCCACTGTTATGTCTTCGACTTTGACTTCAACTTTTTCAATTTTGATAAACTGAACTTCGTCAATTTTGATAAACTGAAATTCATCAATTCTAACATTTATCTATTATGATGTCACACTACACTATGTCGACTCCAACTTGCTAATTTAACCCTGAACTCAAAATCTGACTCCGATTCATGACTTTGGTTTTGATACTGTCGACTCTGATTTCAACTCGATTGATAATGGTCTACACACAGTTGACTTTGACTGGAAGTGGTCGACAACTTTGACTCGATGTTTGGTAGGAATATTTGAACCAGTGCGGAAACTTCTTGTTCCTCTATCCTGTAAGGTACAAGTCTATAACAAAAAGACACAACAACATATCCTTTCCCTAGATAACTGATCTACTTGAATGAACTACTCTCTTACCATAGATCTGGAGGTTTGTCTTCATTTCGCCGATCTTGATATGATGTACTATACCTGCAAAGAAACACAAGAAACAAGACAAGGATGAGAGTAACAAGATAAATAAAAAATCTATATTAGTGATAAAGGAATCTAATAATAAATGATCAATATTCACATAAATCATATATGGGAAAGGGAAACACTTTTGTATTAAACCATACGATTCATCCCAATCCCAAACCATACGAATAAATGTCCTGATGTCGAACATGGTAGTAACCACTTGATTACCGATCATTGATGTATACTGTTAAAAAGCGCGAGGGAAATCATCATTGATGTTAATGATTCCCAAGGTATCTCAAAACATTCTCATAAGTGTGAATAAAGGACTTGAAGTTGAACACTCAGTAGAATATTCCAATCAGAGGTCGTTGATGAAAACCTACTATCGAAAGCGAGGAGACATGCCATTGAGGCATGCAAGCTTCAAGGTACTTGACTTGGTTTCTAAGTCCAATTCCTATATGATGTGTTGAATTCGACAGGTATAGACTCGTCGAAGGAGGGCCATGATGTTTCCCCCATCATCGACACGAAAAATGGAACAAAAGATGATGTTGAAGTAATGAAACAACCATAGGACTGACTCAGATACGATCGAATTTGAATGAAGGTAAGGTAATTGAAGAGGTTGATTGCAGAGGAGGTTCCCTTTAAACATTGAATGACATGACAAATGACTTGGCCGCATTGACTCAATGAGGCAGAGACCAGATGTAATGCAAGGGTATGATGATGAATTCTTTGAATTAACACAAAGGAGTTAAATGAATTCCGAAAGTGGATCGAATCGAGGACAAGTTGAATACCCAACTCTTTGAAAATGAAAATGTAGACAGGTGCCATGTTAAAAGGGTGGACTATGAGTTTCCATTAATACAAATAATTTTTTCCCCATTTCCCTTAATTTCCCCATCGCAAAGGATGAATTCCTCTTTTTGTTTTAACAAGTTCAAAGAGGGTAACAAACACTCGGTGTAGCTCATCAAGTGATGAGTCCATTCTCATACATTTTACAAACCTAAGAAAGGAGGGTTTTGTTCCCAGAAAGGGTCCTTCATCATTTGATTTTATGAGTTCGATGAAAGATGAAATTAGTCATCGTTTCATGTTTAGAGAGTCTAAAATGACTAAGAAGACTCCACTGTGGAATTTTTCGTAGATTTAGTCCTCGAGGCCTGGAAAAGTATAAAATAATTCCCAGGAGAACTCTTCTAGTTGCGATGAAATAGAGTGCACCTTTTTCATAAATGAGTCTAATCGACCTGAAAAAGGGGTAAACTATCGTCGACTAGATGATCATTCAAATAATTTTACAAGCGTGAAAACATAGAGTTCGCTTGGCGATATTTTCGTATTTAGGGAGCCTGAAAAGAGATTACAGGGAACTCTATAAAGGGTGTTATTTTTTCATAATCCAATTTTAATGAGTCTGAAAAATAGTAAAAGTGTACTCGATACCTCTTCATTGAGTTTTTAAAAAGCATGTCAAAGGTATAAAAGACGCTCGGTACCTTTTTAATGTTTGAATCCAAAGCATGGAAAAGTGATAAAGTATAAAGATCAAAACACCTTTAATGTTTTAACCAGAGCACAAAAACTGTAAAAAGTAAGCTCAACACCATATTACTGTTTTTAAAAATCTCTAAGACCGGTTGAAAGAATGCTCAGGGCATCTGCTTCACTTTTTAACGATCTTGAAATAGAATAGGAACTATGCTCAAAATGTCATTTCATGGTTTAGCAAGCTTGAAATTAAAAATAAATTATGCTCAAAATGAGTCCCATTAACGAGTGTTTTCCCAACATGATGTCCATTGGTTAGTACTTGCCCCCATTATAACTGTAAAGTAGCTTAACTCCAACATAATGTAAAAAGGTTGGATGCATGCACCCAAGCTTCATTTCATCTATTTACTCTTTTCTTCATCCAACTAAATCTTGCGTTACTCCTAGAAAAAGGTTCACCAGAGACGCAGGGAGAAATATGATCAAGTGATAAAAGAAGATGTAATGAAGGTTCAAGTATTGAGTCTATAAAAGACTTGACACAATGGAAAAATCCATTTCATTTTTTAACGAGCTTGACATGAAAAGAGAAATCTGCTCAAAATGACTTGTTACATTTCTACACAAGCTTGAAATAGAAAAGAACTTTGCTTGAGGGAAGTTTTATTTTTTTATGAACTTGAAACTAGAAATAAACTATGCTCAAGGGCACTTTTTTCATTTTCTAACGAGCTTGTCATAGAAAGGGAACTATGCTCGCAAACATCTGCTTCATTTTTTCACGATCTTGACACAGAATGGGAACTATGCTCGTAAACATCCACTACAATATTTGAACCCAAAATCCGATGACAGAATCCGACGTCATCTGACATTTCGCATGGATGTGTTGGAAAGCAATCAATATACAGAATGCTAACAACAAAATATTTCTATTTCCATCGATTATCCGACACTTTGGTGTCGGAATTCCGACTCTTGTAGTGGCGGTTATCCGACACTTCCGTGCCGGATAGGCATCATATTTTCGACTCGTGTAGTGGCGGTTATTCGACACTTCTTTGTCGGACCTTCGACGTCTATGAACCAAACACAAGTTGGATATCCGACCTATAAGAGTTGGATATCCGACGGTCCTATATATATATATATTTATAAGGTTTACATGATTTTAAATTTTATGGTCCCATACTTTCAACGGTAACTATGTTCAAGGTGTTGAATATCCGACGCATGGCCATTTTAAATATAAATTGTTTTAAACATTTCGACATGTTTTTTGTGGAACCGATGGACGATTGTGAAAATTATTTGTTCCTCGACGGACGTTTTCAAGAATAGTTTTATTCTTCAACGGGCGGTTGTGGGAATTTTTTTTTCATCGATAGACAGTTTGTCAAGAATTTTTTATTCTTCAACTTCTCTCCGTTTGACAAAACCTTGATGCGTGGAACTTGATTTTTTAAGATAGCCGGTTATATTCATTAACAAATTTTATGACAAAATGTCAAATAGATTAAATATTCTGGATCCAAACGAAGACAACCGACAATTGCTTGCTAGACTATCGGATGCAGTGAAACGAAGGGGTGATGGAAAATGTTATTGTTCGTGTACTCAATGTAGGGGATTTAAGAGGAGAAAAATATTGATCTCAATAGCCACAAAACATTGCAGGGAACATGGACACGCCGAGGGGGGGAACGAATATCGTCCATTTGAAGGTTTAACATTATAAACATTATTATATTCGTTTTTTTGGTAATTGTATGTATTATTATTTTTTCATATATTAATGTATATGTATTGATGTTTCCATGTATTTATATTAAAGTAAAGACACCCTATAACATGTATTCCAGAGGAAGTGCTTTCAGAACAAGTTCAGGATCAGGATCATGGAGCGTGTATGTTTAATGGAGAACAAGTGAATGATCATATTGAACAAGATGATGATGCCGATGATGTAATTGAATATGATGGTACAAATACATTGATCCGTGATTCATTTAACGTTAGAATGGATGATGATGATGTTGATAATGAAAATGATGATGACTTTGATGATGTTCATGATATACCTCTTCTCGATAAGGCATATGAACCCCTTTATGAAGGATCCAAAACAAATCTTCTCTCTACTATATTGTTGATAATGAACTTGAAGGTTATGAATGGTCTTTCAAACATTGCAATCACATGTATGCTAATGTATCTAAAATAATCCATCACATATATAGGATCATGATAAATTTTATTTACATTCCTCTAATAATTGTATTGTTAACTCATTATTGATCATCTTACGGATGAAGTGTGTTTCGTTAATATTATTTATTTATTACATTAACAAATTTTTTTTTTGTAGCTTGATAGCTGATTTTTTGTTACCACCATCAAATATTTTACCTCGCACATTTTGAGTTTTATCTTCCATCATGAAAGAGATTGGAATGCATTATGAAGCAATTCATGCATGCCCCGATGACCATGTTATATATTATAATCAGCATGAATTTGCAACAGAATGTCCGGAATGTCATGTAAGTAGATATTGTACAGATAAAGTAACAAAAAAGGTGCCTCAGAATGTTCTTCATTATATTCCCATCATTCCACGTTTGCAACGACTGCTCAGGTGCAAAAAACATAGCGCAATTTATGGATTACCATGCCAGGAACAAAAGTCAAAATGATGTTATCTGAATGCCTACAGATGGTACTGCTTTTAGAGATATTGAGGAAAAGTGGCCTCACTTTAAAGAATAACCACGTAATATTAGGATTTCTTTGGCAGCAGATGGTGTTAATCCATTTGCACAGATGAAATCCATTCACACGGTGTGGCTTATTTTTGTTATCAACAATAACATTCCTCCATGGTTGTCAATAAAGAGGGAGCACATAATGTTGTCGATGATTATTCCAGGTTTTATTGACGAAAAATGTTTTATTTATAATGTAGTTGTGGAATCTCATTTGTCGTAATATGTATCTTAATTTCATATATATATCTATTATTTTACTCTTCTGCATGGTTTATATATCTTAATGGTTCTCATAATGATATATTTTATATGTTCTTCAAATTATGAATCGGGTAAGTTCCAAGTCAAAGATATGAATGTATACATCGAACCTCTTATAGATGAGCTATTGAAGTTATGGAATGGCATAACTATGTATGACATATCTAGACCAATACGACAAAAGAAATTTCAATTCCATGCAATGGTTGTATGGACAATACACGATGCCCCTGGGTTAACTTCATTTTGTGGTTTGTAATTTTAAGTTCCACTTTAATTGCATTTAATGATATGCAGTAGTTAGAATATTTTATAAATGATTATATTTGATGTATATATTCCATATGTAAATATTGTAGGTCTTCAGACAAAGGGTAAATTTGGATGTCCAGTTTGTGGTCCTAAGATAAAATCTCAACGTTATAAAAGCTTAAGAAAGGAGGTGTTTGATGAGTATAGGCATTTCCTCTCTAAGAATCACAGGTACAGAACAAATGAAAGAAATATTTTCAATGGGAAGTATGAGACTGCATTAAAACCACGGAGAATGACACCTCACCTTTGGAAGATGCAATACAATAGAAATCGTCATCATGGTACGTATGGATCATCGTATATGATTTTTTATGTATTTTAATTTTTATTGTGAGTTGTTTGTTGTAGTGGCCATATTTGATTTATGATGTAATTGATTAATTATAAACTAATATTCATGATGTCCATCATGATCATGAAGGCATTAATGGTCTTCCACGAGGAATGAAAATTTATCCTATTCAATTCAGCAGGTTTCCCTACTATGAGCACCTGCAAATTGCTCATTTGTTTGATACAATGCATATTGGAAAGAATGTTACTGAAACCTTATGGCGACTACTAGAGCTAAGGAGGGAGAAAGATAAAGTTGTGAAAGTGTGCAAAGACATTCAAGAAAGTAACCATGCAATGAAAGACGTCATCCAATTTCATACCAACGGAGAACACGTTAATATAAACTCAATTCCATGGATGTTTACAAAGCAACAAAGCAATGTTGTCAAAGAAGTAATGCGGAAAATTAAATTTCCCACCAGTTTTTGTGAAAACTTGAAGAATATCATAACTAAAAAAGGTGATTTTGTGGGGGTCAAAACACATGATTGGCATGTCTTCATCAAGGTAATTATTATTGTTATGTCCATATAATTTTTTATTGTTTGTATACTAATTTTTTAATAAATGGCATGGTTTGTATATTGATACAATATGTTCTACCTCTCTCTTTCCCGGACAACTTCGACAACAATGTCAAACAAGTTATATATAATCTTGGTAAATACATGAGGTAACTAGCGATTACTTGCATGTAGCTTAGTGTTTCTTTAATTCTCCGTATAATAATTTATATTTGTTTTTTTTGTGCACTATTTCAGCATATATTGTAATTTAATGTTTATTTTTGTTAAATATTGTTATTGGTTTGCATCACTTGTAGATGGTTGACATCTAAAGAAATCCATAAAGAAGATATAAAGTATTGGAGGAGAGAAATTCCTCGTCTCATGTGTGAAATGCAGAAGCATCTAACATTGGCATTTTTTAATGCACAAGAACACTACCTCATACACCAATTTGAGGAGATTGAGTTATGTGGACCTATGCACTCAAGGTCCATGTGGATGGTTGAGAGGCACTTGAAATTTATGAAGGGTTTGGTGAGACAACTAGCACATTCAGAGGGTTATATCATGGAAGGATATACAGTATACCAAAACATGTTGTATGTTAGTGAATATCTTCCTATTTTAGCGTCAAATCTCAATTTACGTCGCACTTGTGATCTGGACTCCAATAACAAATTTGAAGGGGAGAAACTGAAGGGGAAAGGTATATTGAGGAAGCTGAAAGGTAATTATTAGCTATTGGATTTTTATTATATCCTTCATATTCTAATTGTATTTTCTATTCATAATTGCTTCAATTAAGAGCATATATGTCTTTGTTTAGGAGATTTACAACTTTCTTTGATTTTAATGGTTATTGTCATTAAACAGTTGGTCGAGAATGGGATGCAATTAATTTATACATCGCAAACAATCTTGATTGGATGAAGGTATGGATTGAACGATGCGCACAACCGGGTCATGGAATATCATGGGAAGGTGTGGCTTCATTGGTAAAAGAAGCACAACGCAATGAAGATAACAATCTAACCGAAAGGGAAATCGATTTGGCATATGGTGTAAAAGATAAAATGGAAAGTATATAATTAATCAAATATCCCTCTAAATCTTTTATTTTGTTTGATACTTATTGACACACATGTTCTTTTTTTCCATGTATTGTTGCATAAGGACTGATTGGTTGTGTAATTTTTTCATGTATTGATTATTGCAGGTAAAACACCATAAGGCTATGGTCTACAATGGAGGTAGATATCAGATCAAAAAACTGGATGAAACAAAGAAAACATCAGATTCTAGGGTTTCGACTGTCTTTAAGGTTACCAATGTTTCATCTAGAACTGATAGACATCCATAAGTCTTAGAAAATTGATACTATGGGTATTTGGAATATATTATACAGTGTGACTTTAAATCCTTTAAGGTAGTTCTATTCGTTGTCAAATGGTATAGGTTACGATTGAATCAACGTGATCTCGATAGAACCATTATTGAACATGATAATGGATTTACCATGGTAAACACAAGGTTGTTTGAGCCAGGAACAGAGCCCTATGTTCTTCCAAGCCAATGTGAACAAGTATTTTACTTAGAGGTTCCAGGTAAAGCGGGTTGGTCATTTTTTGTGAGACACGATCCGAGGGGAAGGCCGGTAAAGTATAACCTAGATGATGGTAATGAAGCTTGGGTTATCTGGAAGAAGAATAAGATGACGAAGAGCATGATCAACTTGAGTTAGTTGACGATGATGATCCAACAGAATATGTCCAAGGAATAGTTGAATCAGATGATGTAGCAGACAATGTCGTTGAAGATTATTCCGACGATGACACGATGAGTGTAACTAATGATGATGACGATGATGATATGGCCAATCCTTACAATGTTGACATAGATGATGATAAAAATGGCGCATCATCTTCATCATCATCGTCATCATCATCATCTTCTTCCTCATGATGATGATACTCATCATCAACATCATCATCATCGTCATCCTCACGATGATGATAATCATCATCATCATAATCATGATCATCTTCATAATCATAATCATCGTCTTCATCAGCGTCATAATCATCGTCATCATCATTGTCATCGTCTTCATCATCATCATAATCATTGTCATCGTCTTCATCATCATCATTGTCATCGTCGACATCATCATTGTCATCGTCTTCATCATCACCACCATCATCATCTTCATCATCATTTTCATCATCATCATCATTGTCACGATCAACATCATCATTGTCATCGTCGAAATCAACATCATAATCATCATCATCATTGTCGTCATCATCATCATCATCATCATGATCATGATCATCATCATTTTCTTTGTCATCCTCATGATGATGATAATCATCATCATCATCATCGTCATCACAATCATTATCATCATCATCAGGATCATCAATCATCATCATTGTCATCGTCATCATCAACATCATCATCATCATCAACAACATCATCAACATCATCATCAACAACATCGTCATCATTGTCATCATCGACATGAACATCATAATCATAATCATCATCATCATCACCACCATGCTCACAAGCTCACATGCTCAACTTTTCAATCATCCTTCAAAGATATATTTTCATTTATCCAAGATAGGGATGTGTCGTTATGTAGATGGTTCTTCCCTCATTAATGTGAAGGTTCTTTATTCAAGTTAGGATATAATAAAAATATCCTAATACTATTATGGCAATTTATATAATATAAAATAACATATAATAAAAATAAAATACATATAATATAAAATAATATATAATAAAAATAAAAAACATATAATATATAATGTTTTTTGTGACAAGGGTTTTTGGGTGACAAGGGTTTTTTGTGCACGCTATGATGTTTGCTCCTTTGTGGGACAAGCTTGAATGTAGACAGACCCTTCTTCATTTAGTGGGTTATTCAGGGATTCAATTTACAAACCTTCTTACCTTACAAATGAGAAACTCGCTGTTTGGGTCATGAACTTAGAATAGGGCTTCACGCCTCACTCCCTCTCATATCTGTGAGTCGCTATTATAGTGATCATTCATTTTGTAGCGCATCTATAGATGTAATTACACAATTTCTCTAGTTTTGCACAGACATGCTTGATAAACATTGTAAATACTATATGATAGTGTTAAGGACTGCTCATACCATAAGGTTGGGAGACTATGGTATAAATACCATGTCCTAAGTACTAAGTCTGCGCTGATATTTAAAGGGTGGAGAAACCATAGGATAGAGGGTTTAACATATGAGTTGGTTGGTATATGGTATAATGTTGTTTCCATAAACTATGGTGAGGGTTTGTGCATGCGTTAATGGTCACCAACTGAGGGTTTGTGCATGCGTTAATGGTCACCAGCTGCTTGTGCAATATGGTTTTTGTCATTTTGGTTTAGTTTGGCCTCTACGCATTTGGAGAAGGGAGATGACCCCATCGATTCGCAGGTAAGCTAGATTGAATCTGTGTAAAAATGCATTGCTTTGTTGTATTCTCCATGGCATGGTCATGCTTTTCATGCCATCGTTGGTTTTTCTGCAGGTGAACACGAAGGAGCTCCGGGGTTTGCACATGCTACACTATCGATTTGGGATTTCTTCTTCACGTCCATGGTAAGCATGCTAGCAAGATTTACTTGCCTCCTCTCGTTCTGGGCATTTATGAGTTGGAAAAATTTACTGGGTTGGGGTTTCATGTGGCACTTGTTGACTCTGCCTTCGAGGTTTATAATGTAGTTTGCTCTGGTTTTTAATGGACTCTTGTTGGGAGGTTTGGCATCTTTGGGCCGTGGCTGCACCATTACTTGTAATGGTGCCATAGCTCACGACTTTGCCATTTAACATT
Organism: Pseudotsuga menziesii; assembly: GCA_001517045.1. Taxonomy (NCBI): domain Eukaryota; kingdom Viridiplantae; phylum Streptophyta; class Pinopsida; order Pinales; family Pinaceae; genus Pseudotsuga; species Pseudotsuga menziesii. The sequence goes on along the minus strand of LPNX010930392.1, from coordinate 614,503 downwards.
TTTAATAGTTTGACTATTGTAAAAGAGGCTTCGTGCCTCACTGTGTAAATACATTGTGTGTTGGCTTTTATGTAACGACTGCAATGTGATTTGGTATATACGATTTCATTTGATGCTTATAAAATATTATACTGTGTAAAGATTTGGGACTGTGTAGTATATTTAATGCTATGTTTTGAATTGCTGACTTACTGGGTTCGATTCGTGGCTTTCATCCTATGGGATTTACTCTATGCATTAATAATGGTTCGGGTTTGGGAGTATGCATGACACTCTGATTTTATTGTTTGTAAATTAAGTCGGGAAAGCTTCTAGAGCTTGGGGCATTATGCCATGGGCTACGCCATTGTAGCAATGGTGCCGCAGCCCATTGGCTTGCCATCGTATGCTCTGTGTTGGCGTTAAAATGGAGACTATGTTTTTAGCCAGAGTATAGAACTTTTGGATTTGCATTAGCTCAATGTGGGTGCAAAGAGGTTAAAATATCCACTCTACATTAGGTTACTCATTGAGGCATAATTTGAAGCATGCTTACACTATTTTATACACCATTTCATGAGAGATATTACATGCTTGAAGGTTACTCATTGAGCTGGTCCATTTCATGAGAGATATTACATGCTTGAAGGTTACTCATTGAGCTGGTCCATTTCATGAGAGATATTACATGCTTGGCAGGTGATGCAAGCACCAACTGCCATAACTCTATGTAGACCTTAGTTTAACAAAAACCCTGTTCAGAAAGTGAATTTTAGGCAAACCCTTAGTTTCTCTCTTCCCTCTCTGTCCTTCTTGAGCTACCCAAGCTTCTGCGAGTTGCCTCACCTCAAAATGAGCTAACAAAATTCTCCTCGAGCTAACCTAAGCTACCTAACTAAATGATTTGGATATGCATTAAATAAACCTTCAGTTCTATTCTAATTTTGTTTACAGATCCTATAATTAAGGAACAGAGTCCTTAATAAACTCAATTGACCCCTACGAGTCATCAGTGACTCACTTCCAAACTAACAACTCTTATCCAAACATTTACAAGTGGAAAGGACAAGTGTCCTCTTCCAGATTATTCAATTTTTAATCAAGATAAAAGAATTTACAAGTGTTGAGACCCTAGGTCTCTCAATTCATATGAATTTGATCAAGCCATGGATGAATTCGTTTCCATGAGCCTATGCTCCTGCATCACAAAGCAAGTTGTGTTTTACTCCAAATAGTGTTATGATGTATAGGAATCCTACAAACCTAATTTACTCGACAATGAATTAGGTTTAGAGTCTAGATGTTTATATTTCTAGGTTAATTTGTTTTTTGAATTGAAGTGTCATGTGTGTGGCCTGTGCATTTGCACATTCACTTGGTCAATTTAGTATGGATTGGGATGAATTGACCATTTTGTTACCGACCCATTCAGTCATACCCTGATTTTCCTAATTCGGTACCAAAATTGTCACTCCAATCGTTCCAAAGGCCGAGTTAGCTCGGTTGGGGGTCAACTCGGTTGACTCAGCCACCTCGGTAGAAAAACACTTGATTAAATCTGCAACTATTATTGTTGAAAAGGGGTTAGGCCACTAAAAGGAAAAGGCAATGTTATGAAAAGGAAATTCAAGCAATAATAAGTGAGAATGGAGAATTGTATGTAACTAAAAGAGGGGCATACATAAATTTTTGCATACAATCCCATTAGTATCATAAATTATGGGAAAGATCAGAAAAACATCCCTACACAAATATTAACCGATAAGTATGGTTTTGGTGTTTCATTTGGAGAATAAAATCCTATAACAATAGTTGTTATTATGAATCTTAAAGGGTCCTAGATGAGATTTGTGCACTTTTAGGCAGTTCAACTTTCAAGCAAAGGAAGCCAATAAAAATATCCTAATACTATTATGGCAATTTATATAATATAAAATAACATATAATAAAAATAAAATACATATAATATAAAATAATAATAAAATACATATAATATATAATAAAAAAATGACAAGTGTATTTGGACATTGTTGCGACTCGTTTCGTTTTGGACAGTTCAGTTCAATTTGGAGGTTTTTGTGAATTTGGGAGTAGGTCCGGTAGACATGGCAGACAACTTTGTTGACCCGTGGTAGCAAGAGCTCAAAATATTCTCCTCACCGGAAATTACCGGTATACCGTCCCTGGACACAGTGCAGAACACGCTGGAAAATTAGATAGCTATAACTGAGAGTAGGGTTCTGGTTTCTTCGCCAGATGAAGAGCTGCTAGGTGTGTTTGCAGCACGACCATTAAAACCGACCTTAGGAGGAGGCCCATACTCATTATTCCACTCCAGCCAACCTCCGAGTTTGACTAAATAAACTATTTCGATAATTGTACCTACATCTTCTTTGATGGGGCTTCAGCCAATTAAATTGAAGGTATAGGTGTTCATCTTTTGATCACTCAGGACCACTATTTTTGCTTCAAATTGGGTGTTGGTCTAAGTATAGACACCAGATTTGAACTACTTGCTTTATGGACTCTCCTTTATTGTGCTAAATCCATGGTCCTTCCCACTCTGCACATTCATGGTGACTCCACAGCCATCATTAATTGGTTCAATAGAAGATCATAACTAACTTTACTTGCAATTGATGGTTGGTGTCAACGTATCCGTGATATGGAACCTTACTTCATCCAGCTAAAATCAGTTCACATATTTAGAGAACACAATACTAAGGCTGATAGCTTATCCAAAGAAGCATTAACCTTGGCCTCAGGCCATTTTCAGTTTACTGAATTCACTGATGTTGAATGTACTGGTCAGGGCACTTTCCAGCTTTTCTAGCCCTTAACACTTGAGTCTTTTATGTGTTGTTGCTATTGACATCCTTTGGATGATTGAGGTGGATGATCCCCTCATCTTACTGATCTCTCTTATTTATTGCTTCTTTGGATTAGATACTTCAGTATTAGACTTGAATTCTCAGTCTGTTGAAGTTTAGTGATGTGGATGTAGTCAAGATTCCTAGATTAGAGGTGTTACCTTTGAATGTTTGTCCAGTATTCCTGTGAAGCTGATCAATTGTATTCCTTAGGGTTGAATTAGGGTTGAAAATTAGTATGGGAAAACAAGTTAGCGTTGCCTTAGGGTTGAAAATTAATATGGGAAAACAAGCATCATCAAGACAAGCTAAAAGGAATAATTCAACAAATATTATAGACTGATATAAATGTATTTTACGTGCCAACTAGCTAGATATGGAAATGTCCGCTCTTCACCACCACTGGGAAATATGCCTTTGAAGTGCTGGCTTATGCACTTCAGATTAGCACAGAGGTTAAAACATCCACTCTAAAACTAAAATCATCTACAACATCACAAAATCATTCATGGGAAAACTAAAAACCACTTAAAGGAGATATGTTCTTTGAAGGAGATAGTCCATTAAAGGAGAACCTCTAGGTTTTGTATATACATATATTGGCATAAATTGCAGTGTTATATGTGATGTATATGCATAACATATCGTCTCAAGCTTGAAAATGTTGAAAGGATAAAGTACAATGGCCACAAGCATACATTTGAAGCTCATGAAGCCTACCCAATTCATGTTAGCAAAAGGCAATGCAAGCAATAAGTTAGAATGGAGACTTGTATGTAACCAAAAGAAGGGCATACATTAGAATTTTTAGGGCTACCAAATGCCCACACCTATTAACCAAACTCATTCTTGGAAACCTTTTTATTTAACAAGTTATTGGCTTACAAGTCTTTCAATTTTTTTTTCTTATAAGTCTTTCCACGTTTTTTGTTGGTATTTTGCTATGCTTATGCCAATTTTTTTTTTGGCCACGGTGCAGGTAGAACCAAACAGGTATTTGTCAGACCTGTCTTCCTCCAGTGAAGGGATTTTGGGAAGGCTAGAGGAAAGTGAGACATCCAGTAGGTCTACACGGGCTAGATCAACTAGATGTCAGAAGATCAGAAGAAAATTCGACAAACACATGAATTGTTTTCTCCAAGGAGGGGGGTCATGTTCCTATGATGATGAGACAGTGGGAGACATCGATGTGCCATTAAGGTACCAACACCTAGTGAAACAATGGGTTCCTAGCGATATTCCTAAAGTAAACACCGATTTTTGTGTGAATGAGAGGATATATAGAATTGCATCGTCCTCACTGCATGGATTGGGCTTGTTTTGCATGGATGACATAAAGGTTGGATACGGTAGATGCATAGAATTGATGGAGTATGTTGGACCCTGTTACAAATACAGTGATTGGATGCTCCTGGTCCAATATACATGAAGTATGCGTAGATATGGGTTGTCACCAAATTATATACAACTGAAAGACAAAGCTCAAAATAAAGGAGCAACCATGTACATGGATGGAAGGCCAAAAACAACCAGTAATATTGCGGGGTTTATAAACAATACACAACCAAGGTCTACATTAAAGCAACCCAACTGCATATTTGAGTTGTGTGAAGGAAACTGTGTCTTTGTATGTGCAATTAAATCAATAGCTACTGGAGAAGAACTACTTATTGATTACAATTTGAACCGTGTAGATACAAACAATGTTAGTATGGTTGTGGTACAACAAACAATTTATAAGTCCTTTTATTAATTATTTTAACGTCTATAGGAATTTTTGTTAGCATATAATTGAAATTATCTACTTAATTTCATGTTTCCTTATGTAACTTTTAGTATGTTTTTTATGCAGGGTTCTCTCAGGGGCACCTCCATCTCCGTAGATGTTTGTCAACCCGAGTCAAGGCAGCAGGTATACATTGATATTGCTAGTGTAATATTAAATTTTAGGATAGACATACAGATACGTTGTTATGTATTTTCATTAGTATATTAGGTTCGTTTATATAATATTATCGATTTTCCATGCAGAGTGTTGATTAGGGAAGCCAAATGGCTATTGATCAGCTGACTACAGCATCAGGGCAATAGCCAAACATGAATGTAATTCTCCATTTCAAATACTTTAAAATCATAAACATGTCTATCGTGATGCATTATGTTTATTTTGTTATGTATTCTTTCATTTTTATGGTTGCGTTCATGATGGTAATGTTGTCTACCTTTTTTGCAGATTGACTGGGGAAACTCCCCAACTGTTGATCAAATGAATGGAGACTCGAGGAAACCATTTAACCTAAATGTAATTCCACATTCTAAATACTTCAAAAATGTGCACATATAAAACATGTAGCATAGTGTTTATTTTTGTTTTTGTTCTGCATTTGTTAGCTTATACATATTGCGTTCATTGTGATAATGTTCTACTTTTTTTGCAGGTGGTTGATCGAGGTAAATCCCCATCTGTTGATCAGACCACGCCCTTGGCTAGGATTCAGGTAATACTAGATGTAATCCCTAATATAATTATTTGCGCACACTATATTTTCAAAGACTAAGCAATTTTTTATATATTCCAATTGCAGAAAGGGGATTCCGTTTATGAAACGACGTCTCAAAACTATTTACAGAATGAGGTCTCTCGGTTGATGAGAGATAGTGAAATTAGAGAGTCTGCAGACCCGTTGAGGGTGCTACAAAGGACAAGGGAAAAAAAAATGAGGAACTGGTTCGTTTGACATTGGCAGTTCCACTATCAGAAGGGCTCAAACAAAGGATTCAATTTTTGTTACAGCAACATAAAGAACTGGACGTAAGTTATCGAATAAAAATGTAAATTCATTTATAAAAACTTTATAATATTTGATTTTATATGTTGTTGAACTTATAATACAATGGGTTTAATTTACAGCGTGCTATGGATATTATCAGTGGTGGTTAAGGAAATGTTGGTCCGAGTGACCAAACCACTCCATGTACACCACATACTGCTCCCATATTGTCCACTAAACAATCGGAAACACGCCGTATCCGACACCGCCGAGGGCAACGGAGTGTGAAGCCGATGGTGCCCCACCCACAACAGATGCTATAGAAGAAGGGGTGGATGTAGTGCTAGATAGAGATGTGGAAGAATTTCTCGGATCTTCTCGTGTGACTAGCACTGGTTCAATAAATTGCACATTTTTGGTGAATGAAGAACTGGTTCCAATAAAGATAGAGAGGATTCCAGGTCATTATAGATTGTTCAATTTATTTTTTATAATTTGTGTCTAATATACCAATAATATTTTCTAATGTTCACTAATGATGGCAATAATGTTTTGCAAGAAATGATATATTTTATAAACATCTATATGATTTGGCCTTGGAGATATTCGGGCCCACCATCCACACAATGTGGAATAAGTAGCCAAAAGATTTAAAGGATGATCTAACTAATCGCTTGGTTAGTCTGTTCGAAAAAGATACCTTTGATACATTGAAGGTACTACAGAAGGCTGGAAAACATCTAAAGATTGTCTGAGACCAATATAGGGTTCACCTAGAAAAGAACCCTAGGTATGAGCACCCTCCAATGATTCCATCTATGGAGTGGAAATCCCTGCTGGAAGATGGAAAAGAGAAGGGCCTGAGAAAATCGGGAAAGATACCACTAGGTGGAACAGGGAGGCATGCAATTCATTCCAAAATGTAGTGGTAAGCCTTATTATTACTAGTTTTTATATCAATTTTGGTATATAGAATAATTTATTTAAAAACTTAATTAGTCTCTCAGACACATCTAAGGCCATAAAGGCAAGAATTGAAAAAAATGGCCAACACAAGCTTGGGCCTTATGGTTACTCCAACTTGGCAGCCCGATCTGTAAGTATCGCAAAACCCAAATCCACATCTAAATATCATACAGATTATTATTTTTGTTTTGTTCTGACAAAAGGCTTTAAAGTTAATGACATCATGCAAATATGAAGGCTGACCGATTCAAAGAATTGCCCAGTGCGGATTACATGAAGCTTGGCTTCGAACATGGCTTTGACGTCGTTGTTGAATGCCAGAGAAGCTTGTCTGTGAATACTGCACGATCTTCTGATGATCCATCTGGTGCCCAAGTATGTGAAAACTGTATAGTTTAATGATAATTTATTAATGCTCATGCAATTTGTTCCTTATAAATAAAATAACGTAAATTATTTATTCCTTTTTGTGCAGGAAAGTAACGATCCCATTCATGTCAAGGATGAAGTACATGAACAACCAAACGAAGATCATGCTTCTCATCCTGGTAATGAATTTATTAATGTGCTACTGTTTTTTATAGACCATTGCAGATGATGAACATTAATTCTAATTCTACACAATTCAACTACAGAGCATGTAGTTGCAGATCATAACATAGAACATGTTGGGCCAGTATGAGATAATGTTGAATATGTTGATGTGCACATGGCAGGTAAAAACACACATTCGTAAATTTTTTTAATGAATTACTCGTATTTATCAAAATATAAATATATTAATGAAATATTTTGACATTATTGCAGAAATTCATCGCCCCTCTCCTGAAGTTCAACCTTCCGAGCAGACTAGTAGGGATACCGATGATCAGATTCCCGAAGATGTGACTCTAACTAAATATTTAAAGAGAAGAAAAGTAAAAAAGAAGTGACTAAATAAATTTTCAGTAATTCTTATTTATAAAAAAAATTAATGCTTTTTCCTTTGTTTTATGAATGAATGCTTTACTGAATTGTTTATTGATATTTTTTT
>LPNX010930392.1:569798-606631 GCA_001517045.1 Pseudotsuga menziesii | reverse complement strand
TGGTCCTGTTTAGTAGAGAATATTAAATTATTCTTGAAACAAAGAGGAGCTCAATGAATGGTAAGGAAGAATACATTAAAAAACATTTATTTCTATATTTTTACTGTGTAATTTTCACTATTTCTATTTGACTCCTCCATTGGAACTTGTTGCAGATAGTGTTGAGAAACATTTCCATAGTTAAGAGGCAAGAAATGGAGTTTTGATTAGATCAATGGCCTTATATACATAGTATTTTTGGTTATTTATGTTTTATCAGGTGATATATTCTTACTAATTATAATTTTTTGCTTACATAATTTATGTTAGATCATTATATTTTAAATTCCTTGATTAGATTAAGCAATTGAGTATCATTTAATGTTGCTTGAGGATTTTAAAGAACTCAGTTACTTGAATTGAATTATTAAATGATAGATGTTATATAACATGTTTATATAAATGGTTGGGCATGATAGCTTTGGAGATAGATTGTTTGAATACTTGGTCAATTGTAGCAGGATGCATTTATTTTCGCAACACACTCATGTCTTCATTTTATGTTTTCAAGATGCTTTTGAACAAATAATGGCTTGTTTCTATATAATAAGTCCACATTCAATGTTTTCAAGATGCTTTTGAACAAATAATGGCTTGTCTCTACATCATAAGTCCACATTCAACAACCTTTGTAGCAAGAGTTTCTATATACCGAAAAACTAACATTCATTCTTTACTTGTTTATGGATTTTGCAATCCTACAGATTCAAGATGTGGACAATGGTACACTGTTAAAGTGGACTCTTCAAAGGTTACCTTGGAAAATAGATCAGATCTTCTTCAATGAGTTGAAGTTCGTGTGTGTGCTTTTGATATAGAGACAACCAAGCTTCCTTTCAAGTTCCCTGATGTCGAATATGACATGATAATGATGATTTCACACAAGGTGGATGGGCAAGGCTATCTTATTAAAATCGAGAGGTAAAAACACTTGGCATTGTTCTTTGCCCATTGGTCAACCTATCCTTTATTTTGGGATTTCTTTCAGCTATGTTTTGGGATTTTTATTGTTTGCAGATTGATGTTGCATTGATTGTTATGAACATCATTGCTCTTCTTTAGTTTTCCAATTCCTTTTCGTTTGTTTCCTAAGTTTTTAGGGGTGGGGCATTGAAGACTTGGAGTACACTCCAAAACCAGAATTTGAAGGAAATTTAGAAGTAGCAAATGTGCCAAATGAGGTATATCTGCCATTTACTGTTTACCCTACGACTATAATTCTGAAAACAAGTATTGATCCCCTAGAAGTTTGCTAGACTATTCTACTGTACTATTCTACTAGTTGTTTGGAATTTGCAAGAGTGAAGTTAAATATCTATTGTACATTATTAATAATGATTTAAGGTAACATACTCTATTGTTTCTTTGTCTCTTTGCTATATGAAGTGGTTATGTATTTGTAGGATTCAATCTTATTCTATATCCCTTCCTTGAGCAAAGCTAGACTATTCTAAAAGTATTGAATGCCTCTTGATCAACAAGTTTATTTCAGTTATTTTTTTTATCTTAGTTGTTTCCTTTGGTCCCCTCTATTTAGAGACTCTATAGGTTCAGTGTCCTCCATCATCACTTATTAAGATTGGGGATGTAAAGAACTCTTTGCATGAGAGCTCTTTCTTATACAGGGAGAAAATTATGCAGATACTTATACAATTAGCACAATGCATATGAAGGATAAACACAATTCTTTAGACCCATTTAATCTTAATCATGTTATAAAATAACACCGTTTAGAACTTTAGTCAACTCAAAATGGAGGTCAGGGACACAGACAATGTATGGGGACTGCTTCATTCCACTTTCCAACTAACAGTCTCACTTAGAGAAGCACTGCATTGTGTTCAGCTAGGAAAACTTGATTGCAAGCAACCTTTCTCCAACTCTCTTGAAAGCCAAGTCACATAGGCCATTTATAAGTGGGTAAGTTGGAACATGCGGGCATGGGATTACGTGACCTTTGTACATGTGGTTCACACTACCGTGAAGTTGTGTTGTAATCACCTACCCTTAGCACATGTAATGTCTCTAGGTAAGGAACATTCTCTTAAAGTGTTCATGGATTGGTTAGATTGGATTTTGTCTTGTTAAGTGGTCCACTTGTAGGACTTAGTACAGGTTTTGCTTGTAATTACTCTCTTCCTTATTCCATAAATAGAAAGGAGGGTGCTTCTCTTGAGGATATTGGGTTTTCTATTTTGCAAAAAGTAAAGTTAAGAGTAAAGTAATTGTGATAACTATATGTGTAAGGATGAAATATATACTTGACATAGAATCCTCTAGTTTGCTACCAGGCTTCCTTCAATGGTCAAATTCTAGGCTGAAACCATGTGGCCGTAAGTGAAATATTTGGATTTTTTTTATAAATCCATCAACAGGATTCTCATTTCCAACATTCTTCTAACACTCCGGTTAACCCATCCAACGGCCGTGCCATGACTCCGATACTTCCTCCCATAGGACGACAGACGGTTAAAGTGTTGGACTGCATCGGAAGGCCGAATATTCTAGTATTAGAATGTGTTAGAGTACTAACACTTTCTGAATTAAAAACTGACAACACCACCATTTCTCAGACACTTTTTTCCATCGGACGACCGACGCTTCAGGGGTCGGATGGCGTCAGATTTTCGATGGTTTATGCAATTTTGGTTGGCACTTCGGAAGGATTAACGATCGAATATCTGACACAATGGTCTGTCAGAGCTTCAACCCTTATTAGTTGATGGTCAAATATCCAACATTACGCCATCGACGGTAAAAAAAAAGTGTATGTGTCGAATACCCAACAGGTTAGTGTCGAATTTCAGACATGGTAGCCGTCGGATTTTGGCCTCAAATTCTGTAGTGATCTGCTTCATTTTTTAACGAGCTTGACACATAATGGGAAATATTCTCATGGGAATTCGCTTCATTTTTTAATGAGATTGACACAGAATGGGAACTATGCTCACATGTAGTTCTTAGCCAACATGATGTCCAGAGTTTCATAGGTTTCCCCCTTACATAAGAAGCTAGCGGGATAAACTCCAGTATGATGTCCAGAGACTGGAGACATGCCCCCCAATATTTACCATGATTGGAAGAAGCTATCGGTTTTCAAATGACTGAAATATGACATGATGTCCAGAGTCAAGAGACATGATCGACGAAGGGGAAGGAACCACAAGAACATGCGGGTTATTCATGGAAGTCTGATGACTAGGAGTTATATGATGATTAAGTTTAACAAAGGAAAGTTGATCAATGGTCACAATCTTCCCATCACGGGAAAATGCATCACTCAAAAGAGTGTGGACACTACAACTTTCATGGCGTAAACATAATCTCATCCAAGGAGTAGATTAAAATATAAGGGATCTTGGAATACCATAACATCAATATGTACATTTTCCCTCCTAAGGTAATAGGTAAACGAGGAAGGATCCCTAAAGGTGCAATAGGTATTCGATTAAAAGCCAATATATGATCAGTGGTTGGCACAAGTCGAGGAGAATCTATGGCTTGCAGGGTAGTTGAGGATAAAATACTAACAGAAGCCCCTTCATAAAAAATAGTGCGAAGTATGATCTTAGCGGTAACTCACACAGATATCTAGGAAGGAACACTTGAATGAATATGTTATTCTATTAGATTAATCCAATCAAAGGAAATAACCTTAGTACTTGGAGAGGGTTCTATTGAAATAGAAAAAACTTCTTCTTGCATACAACAATCTGAACTGAATACAAAAACTTCAACGAGTTTTAGTTCACTCTCAGTTGGAAGAGAGGGAAAAGACAAAGATTGTTTCGAAGTGACTACTTCAGTATTAACACTCTCTGACGAAAAAGTGGGATCGGGTGAATATGACATCAACTTGCCCACTTTAAATTCACTCTCCAAAGGAAGAGTGGGATCAATCGAGGATAAAACTGGATCAATCACTTTATCAACCAATGGGAGGTCAAGGGACAACTTATGATAACCTGTTGGAAGTTGTTGCTGATGAATGGTAATATCTTCCAACAAATTTGAAGCTTCATCCATTCGAGGACAAAGGTAAGTAAGGTGCATATCCTTACATAGAAAGCAAGGATATATGACTTTTCCTCTTCGACTCTTAACCACAAAATCATTGGTTGATCGGGTATCGTCAGTATGATGACCAGATGCTGATGACATGGGTTGTTGGGAAGCCTCATACCACACTTCTAAAACTTGGGACATACCATGAAAATATTTAAGAATATGGTCACCCTTGCAAAGTATACAAGGGAACTTAGGCTTACAAGGTGTTTTGTGTGCAAGTCAACACTCTCAACATTGTGAGGAGTAGTTGGATGAGATTTGATTTCTCGTTTTTCTTTCTTCTTCTTAATATTGATTTTCTTCTTACTGTTAACCACCTAATTACTAGTGTCACAACGTTCAACATGAGAAGAAGGAGAAAGGGAAGAAGACACATTTGGTGAAGAAGGTGAAATATCAACATGATGTTGATGCTCTTGTGATGGAGAGTTGGGATCTGAAACAGTTGGTTCATTTGGGATAATTCCACTAGATAATAACCATACATGTAATCCTATAGTCAATCTAGGAAGACTTAATGTATCCATGAGAGGAGGACAAACATTCCCAAATGAAGGAATAACGAAAGGTTCCCCTCAAGAAGGGGTCTCTTGGTTGGTAGTTCCTGAAGGCATATCCATATGTATGTAACAATACTACCTCTCTCTAATAATTTTAACTGTACATGCAACAAGCGCTACTAAATCTAAAGAAACAAGAAAACATGTGAAAGGAGTGGATAAAAATTTAGGATCTTCATAGGAATGCCAAACCATCACAACTCACTATATATTGTAGGGTCCAACAGTAAAACACAACAAGGAGGATTGGGATCGTACCCTTTCCTGAATACCCGACTACCTAGATGGTGTGTGCATAGTAATCTCCCTAAGTGATGTTCTTGGTGTATTACGATGATAGGATGACCAAAGGGATTTTCTCATATGGTTTCGGGATCCCTAATGTTGTCTCCTGATATACACAAGGTACGTGGGAGCTCAAATCCATAGTAGTGTTGTCTAATGCACAACCGTATGGAAGATTCCTTCCTATATAACATTGAGTACGTGAAGTACCTTTCGATATACCTCGAGGGTATGTGAAAGGACATTCGATATCACAATGAAGAATCACACAGTCCTTGAAATGCAATGCAGGAAATAAACGACAACTCCCATGATTAAATATGTCGAAACACGTATCTAACCTATCACACACTTATTGCTAAGAATTTTAACCTAACTAGAGCTTATTTTTATATGAAGCGGTTAAGTGGGCATATGGAGTGAAGTCTTGACTTAGAAACCATGCAAGGATGAGATGAAACTTTCACTCTTTATTTTAATGGATTCCCTACTTATGAGAGAGTAAGAGGTTCTTTTGCAAATGCATAAATTAAGTAACATATACCCAAACTCGAAACTAGAATTATGTTTCCTATGTTTCCAAAAAAAGTGAAAAATAGGTTTCTAGGAAGAAAAATATCTAAATAATGTTTCCAATCAAGAACTAAAGCAAAGAGTCTTTACAGATCATGAAACTTGAAATATTTTTCTCTTTTATATAAAACTAATATTAACAAAAGAAAAAATATGAAGTAAACTAAAACAAGAACAAAATGTTTTTTGATTTCCAAGTATTTTTCAATCTTATAAAGAATATCAAAGAAAACATTTCTCTTTGAACTATGAAGGAAATGAAATATCAAGTCCCCCCTACTACAAGAGAACTCAATACAAACTCAACTAATGCACACAAAAATGAAATGCAAATTTTCAAATTTCAATGATACAATCCACATAAAAGAGAAAGAGGTTTCAAGCAAAGAAATAAATGTAAAATTCAGTGCAAGAAAAATAAACTCTCTTTAAATGAAAAAGGGATATAAATTAAAGATACTGCAGAAAATATGATTCCTGGCCCCCCCATTTTTCTTAAAAAATACACCTCATTTCACTTAAAAAAATCAAGCTAAAAACACCCCCAAAATCAATTAAAAAAGGGGTATTGAGTACCTACCTCAACACACTATGAAAAGATGCACTAGGGAGTTAGGAGGGTGTCAGTGCACCTTGTATACTGGGTAAAGGTGCTAGTGGCACACAATGCAATCAACAAACAAGCGCTAGTGGTGCAACTTTTCAGAATGCAGAAGGCGCCCGTGTATGTCTGGCGCTTTGTCAAGACTACACAGGGGCGCCAACGAATACTTAGACTTGAAAAAGCCACTAACCTGCAAAATAAACCAATTATGTATCAAGATGGAATAATAGTGAGGTATAAAACACATCACAAGAGGCAATTGAAAGGATGTTAAGGCAGATCACTCACCTTAGCAACTCAAACGAGTTAAACAAACAAGAATCACAGGTTTTCAAACAAAATGTAATAAAAAATATCAGATCTAATTGGATATGCTCCAGATATGATCAGATCTATTCCAGATTTGTCTGGATCTATCCCCAGTATGGTCTCCATTTTTTTTCCACGAATATTTTAACCAGTGCAAACACTGCTTGTTCCTCTAGCCTATATGGTACAAGTCTAGAACAAAAAGACACATCAACATATCCTTTCCCTAGATAACTGATCTACTTGAATGGACTACTCTCTTACCATAGATCTGGATTTTTTTCTTCGTTTCATTGATCTTGATACGATGTACTATACCTACAAAGAAACACAAGAAACAAGACAAGGATGATAGTAATAAGATAAATAAAAAAATTATATTAGTGATAAAGGAATCTAATAATAAATGATCAATATTCACATAAATCATATATGGCAAAGGGAAACAATTTTGTATTAAATAACGAAAAGAGAAAGCTACAACCAAAGCCTTGATGTCAATAGCTTTGTATCCCCAAGGTCTTTTCCACACGCACACAACTCTCAACTATTAAAAACTCTTTCTCACACCACTCTCTCAAATTTGCCTCAATACCAGACTTCAATACAACATCATAAGGATGCTCTACTTGGTCCCCCCTCACATGATCCATGAAGCTTTCTTTTATAGGACAAGGGAGGCTCAAATGAGTTGAGATATTTTGGGAAGAGGATAGGGAATGATCACTATGGGATAGGAGGTCAAGTTCCAGCTATTCCAAGTAGATAGGATCATGCTCCATCAGAGCTTTCGCTTGGAAGATTCTCGAAACTTCTATTTTTTCCTTTTAAAGATTGTTGGCACTACTTTCAATGAGGGTATGTGCACTGGTGCACCTTGTAATGAAGGAAAGGGAGCCACTAGTACCTATTGTCAATGAGAAAGGTGTGCCTACCATTCTTGGTGCTCTGTCATGGAAGGAAAGCTGCACCATCTAGGCTACAAGTGGGAAAAAAGTACCCAAAAGAGTTCTTAGCTAGGGATTTTTAGGGATTGAAGCATTGGTATAGATTTTAGGTGCAACAATCCGACTAGAAATGGTTAATAAGAGGTCTAATTTGACTAACAATGGTCACTAAGAGGTCAAATTTGACTAACAATGGTCAGCAAGAGGTCGACTTTGACTAACAATGGTCGACAACTTGGAATTCGACTAACAATGGTCGACAAGAGGTCGACTTTGACTACCAATGGTCAACAAATTCTACTTCGACTAACAATGGTCGAAAAATTTGACTTCGATTGAAAATGGTCGACAAAATCTCGACTCCGAATATAATACAATAAGTCTACACCAATATTCAAAATGTTCGACTTTGACTATAATACAATAAGTCTACACCAAAACTCAACATGTTTGACTTGTTTTCCTTTTTCCTTTGTTATTGATGAAATTATTTGACATCAATGACAATCATACACAACATTATCCCCCTTTATCATTGATGACAACAAATCTTCATCCCCCCCCCTTTGACATTAATGACAAAGGTTCATATAAATCCCCTGTCATCGTTCCTCCCCCTGTCGACTGTATCCACCTTTTGTGAAAGGGTGCCACTTTTAGTTTTATCCTAAGGAAGAAGGATAACCCTAGACCATATTCTGTTTGGGATAGGAAAAATATCCTCGAGTCATTGGTTTAGTAAATATGTCTACAATTTGTTCCTTACTATTGACACACTCCAATTTGACAACCTTTTGTGACACTTGTTGCCTTAAAAAATGGTATTTTATTGGAATATGTTTGGTTTTAGAGTGCATAACTAGATTTTTGGATATGTTGATGGCACTCATGTTGTCACAGTGTATCACAATTGGGTCCTCACATTTCACAAGTATATATTCTAATGTTTGTTTCATCCATATGATTTGAGTACAACATGATGCAATAACTATATACATAGCTTATGCTGTCGAAATTGAAATCGAGGACTGCTTTTTGCTTAGCCATGATACCAAAAAATTTCCTAAGTAAAATTATTCTCCACTGATGCTCTTTCTATCATCAATACTTCCTTCCCAATATGCTTCAGTACCTTCAATGAAAAGTCATTTCCTTTTGGATACCATAAACCATACTCCATAATTCCTTTTAGATATCTAAAGATTCTTTTTACTGCGGCCACATTTGTTTCTTTAGGGGCTGATTATAATATGGCAACTAATCCTACATACTGCATCACATCTATTCTTGTATATTTTACATAGAGAAATCTACCAATAATTGACTTATACATGGTATGATATACTTCTAAAGATTCATTATTCTTGCTTAATTTATAGCTCACGACCATAGGAGTACTAAATGGATTTGAGTCTTCCATTTTAAACTTTTTCAACATGTATTTGATATATTTAGTTTGAGCAATGAAGATCCCTTTTTATTTTTGAGAGACTTGTAAACCAAGGAAGAATGTCAGTTCACCCAACATTGACATTTCCAATTCCTTCTTCATTTCTAAAGCAAACTTTACACTAAAAACCTGTAGATCTCCTCCAAAGATGATATCATCGACGTAAACAACAAAAATGATCATGTTTTTGTCTTTAAACTTAATGTATAGATTACTATTAGTATCTCCTCTTTTATAACCTTCTTGTTTCAAATACTTGTCCAATTTTGAGTACCATGCTCTTGTGGTTGTTTGAGGCCATAGAGTGCCGTTTTTAGTTTGCAAACATAATCTCTGTTTTATGATAATAAGAAACCTTCAAGTTGTTAAGAATAGAATTATTCTTCAATTTATCCATTAAGGAACACATTATTTTACATCCATTTGGTATACTTTGAAGTTTTATAGCATGCAAACGCTAAAACCATTCTAATGGCTTCAATTCTTGCCACAGGTGCAAAAGTTTCTTCAAAGACAATACCATCTATTTGAGCATATCACTTACATACTAGTCTGGATTTTTTTCTTAAGACTTGACAATCATCATTAAACTTGTTTTTGAAGATCCATTTGGTCCCAATAACATTCTTTCCTTTTGGTCTTGGGACAAGTTCCCATGTTTGGTTTTTCTCTATTTGGTTCAACTCATCATTCATGGCGTTGATCCAATCATTATTTTTTCTAGCCTATGCAAAGGTTTTTGGATCAACCAATGATATTAATGCTTGTTCTTGAAACATTAGTCTTCTTCTTGTATAAACTCTTGCATCTTTGTCGCCTATGATTAGAGTTTCAGGATGATTCTTTTGAATTCTTCTAGATGGAGTTTTTGTGTCAGATCTAGGAGAGTATTCATATTCACTTTATTCCTTTTATTCTAAAGCCTCCTATTTTTGAGAATATTCATATTCCTCCTCCTTTTTTATAGAATCTTTATCTTTCCCTTCCTTTAAAAATTCCTTCTTTTGAGAATCTTCATCATCTTCATTTCCTAGAATTTTATTTTTTCTTGGTTTGGTGTCATCAACAATTACACTTGCACTTTTTGTGATCTTGTGTGATCTTATATTGTAGCATATGTATGCCTTTTTGGTAGATGAATATCCAAGAAATATGCCTTCATCTGTCCTGGAGTTAAATT
The DNA here is from genome assembly GCA_001517045.1 of Pseudotsuga menziesii. Taxonomy (NCBI): domain Eukaryota; kingdom Viridiplantae; phylum Streptophyta; class Pinopsida; order Pinales; family Pinaceae; genus Pseudotsuga; species Pseudotsuga menziesii. Next base: position 596,616 of record LPNX010930392.1, on the reverse strand, counting down.
TCCTAAGATTACCATCATCTCTCTTTATGTAGCACTTACTTCCAAAGAATCTAAAGTACTTGGTTGATGCTGGTCTACTGTTATACCCAAATCTTGTCACTAGCATGTGATAAGATATCTAACACCTCTATTTTCCCTCAATCCCAAACTTGAAGTGAAAATAGTTCTCTAGATGTTGATCCTATATATAAAACTCCAATACTACTCTTACCCTTAAGGTTATAAGTGGTACCTTATACAGCACTGCCTGAGTTATGTGGAAGACAGGTGGTGCCGCCACCTTTCACCTTTGTTTTTGGCGCAGTTCTCACCTTGCACCGCTCTATAATAAGGGAGTATAAGTGGTGCCCTTGGTAAAAAGTGAAAAAAGAAGGTTTCACAAAGCTTATAGAACAAAAGCTTCGTGGCTAGCCTTATCCCTACTCACTTGGGTCAGTTAAGCTTCGAGATCCATGATTTGGGGATCTCTTGGCCACCTCACCCCCCTATTTCTCAACCATTCCTATCCCTTTGAGCCCTATTAAACTAGGCTCATACTCCATGGTTGAGGGGATAATAAAAGAGTAAAGTTATGCTGCTGAATAAACATCTTGGCCTTATCCATTAGAGAGTATAGAGGAGCAAGTTGGAGCTATCATGGATGAGATATTAGTCTTGTGAAGGAGTGCATCGACACTAAGGAAAAAAGGTTGTAAGCTCTTTCATTCATATATTAATGCAAAGTTGGTTCCTTTCCCATATATCTATTGTGTTATAATCTCAGATGTGTATTATAATATTCCTTAGTCACTGATATGGATCTATGGATAGTTTTCTAGTATCTTTGATGTTGTCATGTGTTTTGATGTGTTTATGTAGGTCTTCCATCAAATATCTTATTCCAGGAATCCATAGCCTCTAGGGAAAGTCTTCCGACCTAGTTGTGACTCATTTGTTCTGGATCTGAACCATTCAGACCAGAGGAACAACGTTTATCCACATAAGGTGTGATATTCCTGATAACAAATCTGGCGACTCCACTGGGGACTACAAGCTTCAGTTGATCTGATCTTCCTTAGTATTTGAACACTTGTCTGAATCCAAGCTCCAGTATTCAATCTTTTTAGTCAGATATACCATCTGAATTAGTGAATTTTTGGTTTGAAATCATCAAATCTCTTCATATCTGAGTCACCTTGACTTTATATGCTTCGTATTACTGTTGATTCGTTAGTTTTGATATTGTTTTTGTAACTTCTAACTTGATTTTTTCGCTCTCCTTGTGTTATGGATTTTTACAGGGAACTGCTCATGTTATTTGGGAAATACGCGGTGCCACCTCCTGCACACAGTTATCCATAGGCAGTGCCACCACCCGAGTCAAGTAATTAAGAAGAGGTGCTGCTTCGAAAACTGCTCTATCAGTGACCCCTTCAGCGCGGTACCAGGTACCCTATTCCAGACTTTTTATTTTTATTTTTTGCAAAAGTAGATTTGGATTTTCAGCCCTGTACTGTCAAGGATTGTTTGTATAAATCTGAGTGTTCATGGTTGGAATTTTTTGGTGCTAAGAGCTTGTTTGGTTGAAAAATCCAACAGTTAGGTTAGGATTGTTTATTATTTATTGCTTCCATGCTTGTTGGTTTTGATTTTGAAAGGAATAATTGAAAGTGTTGTTTCAGTTAGGTCTCTTTTCATTCATTGATTTTCTTGTTTTCATTTTTCCATAGAGTTAGTGGGAGACTTCTTTTTTTCCTTCAAAACTAAATTTTGTTGTTGAGATTAGTTCATTGTTTTTATCGAGCTTAAGTCACTGGATCTTTGATTAGATTCATAAGATTTCAGGATTCCTTTGTTCTTTTGTCTCTTTTACATCATTATCTCATAAAAAGAAAAAATATCAATAGTTTAAGTTAGATCTTTCCATGTTTTAGAGAAAAATTGAAAAAATAGATTGCGTATGCATATTGAGTGTTGGTTGTTTTTGTTTTAGGAAAAGAGACTCTATCCCATCTGATTTCTTTCAAAAAATTAGTTTGGAGTGTGTTGCTTGTTTTATTTCTCCTATCAAGATTCATTTAATATAGTTGTTTGAATTTTTTTTGGTTTCAAAGCAAAATTCAAAATTCAAAAGAATCTCTCTCCTTCCCATAATTAGGCATAAGCTAAATGGTAAAGTGAATGAACGTGCATTTCATATTTGCATGGTTTTACTTTTCTGTCAAAATCTCATGCATTCACCTAACCGTCAATTTTAAAATTAACGGTAGTTATAGGCCTAAAAATTGTATAGAAATTTGAGTGATAGGTTAGAGACGTGTTCAAGCATCGTTAAACGTAGGAGCTGTTGTTACTTGTCCGCACTACAACCCAGGACTGGCGCAGTTCTTCCACGTACCATCGGTATATCAAAGTGCCTTTCACGTACCCTTGAGGTATATAGAAAGGTACTTCATGTACTCGATTGTATATCAGAAGGCCCCTTGTGAATGGTTGTGCAGTAGACAACACTACTACTGATTTGAGGTCCCACGTACCTTGCGTATATCGAGATACCCCACTAGGATACCTTGTCCATTTGAGAAAAACCCTTTGGCCGTCTTGTGTGGATAAATACACCGAGAACATCATTTGGGGAGATTACTATGCACGTACCCTTGTGGTATATCATGAGTTTCACCTACTTGACAATCCTAGTGAGAGATCGACTATTTGAGCTCCTCCTGGCACTTAAGTTTGCTTGTTGGCCTGTAGCTTGAGTAGGAAAAGTATTTTTTGTGTTATTAGTTTTGAGACCCTAGGTTAGTTTAGTAACTGATACCAATCTGGTTGAGTTTTAGTTGAGACGATCCAGAAGGAATCAGGGCTTGCCACCTGATTTTCTTTCTGTTACAGGAGAAAGTCCAATGGAAGCCATCGACCAAGGAGATGCAACTACTTCCCACCATGAAGAAAATATAGTTGTAGAAAGTGGAGACCAATTCACTTCTTATATTAATCCCTTGGTTCAACAGCCTCCTATGGCCGATACTTCCTTTCATCCGAATATGGGAGTTCATACCGACAGTCTTGTTCCACCTGAGTATGGCCCAGATGCTATGTTTTGGAGAACTTATATGGGAAAGGCCATTGCCTCATTTGGGGTAAATAGGCCCTCTCCTAAATAATGTTCACCAGGTGAAGAAGAGTATAGACAAATCCAAGCATCTATTCACCATGAATGTGATTTTAAAGAGAGAATGTAGATATTAGATACAATCTTAGAAACCCCCATACCTCATAAAGAACCTCTTTCATCTCTTCTTCCCCGCAATATGGATCCTTGGCCTCTAGCCAAAATTAAACCTTCTTATGATGGTCATCCAGCATATGGTGAGACTTCTCGCAATCTAGGTCAAACCTCCAATTCCACCCTTGCAGTTTTGAGTTCTATGTCTGTATCTAGTCATCCCATACTTTCTATGGCTAGGGGAAACCTTCAGTTTCAGTAGTGTCTATACCTTCTAAAGCCGGGAGGAAACCCCCGATGTGACCTATGTTACCCACTAATAGAATTGTTATGAATAATAGGAAAACCTCTACTGCAGGATAATCCACAGTATATGTCCCTCCCACCAACACAAATGTGGTAAACCCTCCTTCAAGTTCAGGTTAGCCCTCGGTGGCACAACCTGCAGTTCATCAACCCTCATGGGGTTATGGTTATCCAGCAAATCAAATTCCTATAGGAAATATGAATTATAAAACTACCCCTATAGGAATGTCTTATTCTGGAATTCCATACCCTGGGAATACTTTTACATCGTGGGGGGAACCCAACTAGTCTTATATGCCGACGATGGGAGGAATACCTATTCATACTATTGGTGGTGCTGAAGGTCCTGGGGGTCCTCCTCCTAGTGCTACTAGGGGTCCTAGAGGTCCTCCTCCTAGTGGGCCTGGAGGTCCTGGTGATCCTCCTCCTAGTGGTCCTATAGGTTCTGGAAACCCTCCTCTTGGTGGTCCTGGTGGTTCTGGTGGCCCTCCTCCTAGTGGTCCTGGTGGTTTTGGTGGCCCTCCTCCTGGTTGTCCTGGTGGCCCTCCCCCTGGTGGTCCTAGTGGTCTTGGTGGTCCCGGAAGTCCTGGTGTGCCTCCTCCTATTGGTCCTAATGGGCCTAATGGTCCCAGTGGATCTAGCATCCCTAACCTTGGAGGTCAATCTTTGGGAAGTACATCATCTCATCAGATGTTTCAAATACCTGTATATCAGTCAACCTATGAACCTACTGGTGGTTACATGTCTTATCAATATTACCAGTATGTGGAACCCAATCATTAGTTACCTTTCCTAGAAAATTTGGACTTACCTGATTTGTCCATGTTGATTAATGACCCCATTCAACACAACCCTTCATGGCCTGCTATTCTAGTAAAGTTTCCATCTGACATCCCAAAATTTGATGGTAAGCAGGGAGATGATCCCCAAAATCACATTATGACTTTCCATCTATGGTTTTCGTCGAACTCCTTGATGGATGATTCTATTTGATTGAGACTCTTCCAACGAACTTTGACCGGTATGGCCATGAAGTGGTATATTTAACTTCCAGGAAACTGGTTTATGGATTTTAGTGCATTGGAAACTATCTTCCTCACACACTTTCAGATACCCATTCGTTATGAAATGGGTACAGACCTTTTGACCTATCTGCATCAAAACACTTCCACACACATATCAGATCACATCCATGAGTGGAGAAGGTGGAGAAGGCTCATTAAAGCTCCTATCCCGGACCAACTCTTAGCTGATTGGTTTACAAAGTCTTTGTTTCCACCCATTTCCTGAGATGTGGCTATGGGTGGTGCTGTCACCGAAGAGAAGGATATCAGTCACAATTAGTATCTGGACTTGGTATATTCCCAATCTGGAACTTTGTATGACCTTATTCCTCAAGCTCCTCATCCCAGCACAGACTCGGATAAGCCACCTACAGAAATTCTTGTCGATGGGGTTTTCAGTTCAATCCAGACCCCGTCAATGACTAAACCTGCCAAGAAACCCAATGCTTCTGCTACTACTTCTTCAAATCCATAGGTTTCTGCCAAGGTAAAATCTATTCAAAGTACACAAACAGCCAGTAATAATAAAAATAAAGGTAAAGGAAAAAACAAGAAACCTGGAAACCAACAAGAGAACCCAAAACCTACAACCAATGAGAATGATAAAGGGAAAATAAAAGAAAAATATCTATGTATGTTGTGCGGATGGGATCACTTCATGAAGGAGTGTCCCCGTCATAAAGAAATCAATAACAGTTCTCACTGATCCTTTCCCTTCTCAGCAACAACTGATAGACCACATGTATAATCAGGGAAATTCTAGTTCTTCAGAGGAAATTCGCATGATGTCCTCGGAAACTATTATTTTGCAAACTTGAAGTCAGAATTATGACAAAATTGCATATAAAAAAGAATATAATTCTTCTTCAGATAAAGCTCCCCCTACTGGTTCTCCCGCATCCTCGTCTAATGGTCCCCTAACTATCGAGAAACCTAATCTCGACATGATTTTGTGTCCACCCAAGAGTACTCTTAGAAAGTTTGTTTTTAATCCCAATTCCTGAGCTGCACAATTTTACAATGTCGTTGAAGATCTTGCTCAGGCACCATGTGCAATGTCTACCTTGGAAGTACTCCAAATTTGTCCTACATAATGCAAAAACCTGTTAATCGTGTTAGGATATTTAGACCCAGACAACACTAATTTGATTCATTTCAATGTCGAGAACTATAAGTCTAGACTACCTCACCAACTCGCTTTTCAAATCATAACGAAAGTAGTTGGGAAAAGGTGTTTAGAACTGTCCTATACGGAGGAGCTTCAACTTCAGTTTTGTCCCTGTCTTGTTGGAAATCCATCGGCTCTCCCGAGCTTATGAAATCACCGACAAACCTAAAAGCCTTTGATGGACGAGGTTTCCAGCCACATGGTCTCATACCAGCACTTTCGGTCAAGCTTGAGGGAAAAACTGTTTCCATTCAAGTGGAAGTGGTGGATGCCCCATTAGACTACAATATCCTACTAGGAAAAAAATGGTTTTATTCCATGACTGCTGCCACTTCGATGGTATTTCGAACCCTCCAATTTCCACATCTAGGGAAGATTGTAACAATTGATCAGCTTGATTTCTGTAAGCCGGATGTTACCACCCCTATGGAAAATAACATCCCTTTGTTAGGTCAGTCCCCTGCACCTTACCAGTCGATCGGGATAGGCATGCTGAAGGATTCTACCCTTATGGGAGTGTTCCCATCATCTCCTCCTAACACAGAAATAACGACAGTAAATATGATTTATTCATTTGGTTATGATCCCAAATACAAAAAGGTTTTTGATTCAACCTCATTAAGTCTGCATGAAGCAATGTACAATGTTTTCCAATCCATTTTTGATGACCACATTGATGATCTTCATTTGGTGGCTTCGGATCCCTACCACCTGCCCTACTGGTTAGAACCCTCTCTTCCTACTATGGATTATCTCTCCCATAATTTTCCTTCAGACGAGTCCATCATGGAGATCATGAGTACGAATGAACCCGTATGGGAGGATCACCATCACAGATCCTCGTTCTCCCCAACACCAGTGCAACAGACCATGATTTTGAATATCTCTTTAGTACTGATATTTTCCATACTCCTCAAACTCTTGTATTGTTGCAGAACACTAAATCTGAAGGAAATCTATGTAACATTACTAAAATGAATCCAATCGACATATCGGTCAATCCTGAAACTCTTGAGCATGTTCATGTTGGGCAGAACTGCTCAGCAGAAGAATCTAAAGCATACAGAGCACTTTTCAAGGAATTTCGAGATATTTTTGCCTGTTCCTATGAAGAAATTCCTGGGATAGACCTATCTATCATGGTTCATGAAATAAAAACCTATCCCACAGCCAAACCTACAGGAAAAACTAAGGCAAGTCCATCCACGAAAGGATGTGGCTATCAAAGACGAAATAGAAAAACTTATGAAATCAGGGTTTATTTATCTTGTACCCCTGACTAAATAGGTATTGAACATTTTCCCTGTCAATAAAAAATAGGGCACCATTAGAGTTTGCATCGATTTCATATATTTGAACAAATCTTGTCCCAAAGACAACTTTCCAAACTCCGCATATTGACCAAATTATCAACAATTGTGATGGAAGTGTCATCTTCTCGTTCATGGATGGATTTTCTGGATATAATCAGATTGAGATATTTCCCGCTGATCAGGAAAAGACGACATTTATTTTCCAATGGAGAAATTTTGCGTATAGGAAGTTACCATTTGGCATGAAGAACGTTGGAGATACATTTCAGTGTGCTATGTCTTATGCATTTCATGATGTCAAACATATTGTGGAACCGTACCTTAATGACCTCCCAACTCATTCATAGCGACGGAAGGACCAACTTGGTCATCTTAGGGATATTTTTCTTAGATTCCGTCATTATAATATACGGCTCAATCCACATAAATGTGTTTTTTGTGTTGAGACAGGACGTCTCCTAGGCTTCGTGGATTCTAAGGATGGAATCCAGATAGATCCATTGAAAATTGTAGCTATTTTAGCCCTACAAGCCCCAACCAATATTGTTGAACTCCAAAGTTTGCAAGGGAAGGCAAGGGAAGGCAAACTTTCTTTGTCGTTTCGTTTGCAATTTTGCAGAGAAAACATACAGCTATATGAAGCTCCTCAAGGAGGACACTCTGTTCTTTTGGGATGACCAAGCCCAATGTGCCTTTGGTAATCTTAAGCATGCTCTGACCCATTCACCCATGATACACCCCCCAGATTATTCAAAGGATTTTCTCTTATACATTGTTTCCTCCACTACTACCATCAGAATGGTTTTGGTGCAGGAAAATAATAATGGTTAGGAGCACATGATCTATTACGACAGTAAGAATCTCATAGATTCTGAAACTCGATACTCATGTGTGGAGAAGTTAGTATTGGCCACGGTCATTGCTGTACAGAAATTTCATCACTACATCTTGCTTCGCACTACCACCATATTGGCAGATCAGAACCCTATGTATTACATTCTGACTCGTCAGGTTCTAGGGGAAAAATATTCCCGATGGATAGTCATCCTACATGAATTTGACCTTGAGTTTTCCAAAGCCATGTCAAAGAAATCCTTGGTCTTTTCTGAGTTGATGTGCGATCTTCCTCATGCTTCGACAGATTCTTAGCCCAATGATTCATTCCCAGATGAATTTATGTTCCTGATAAGCACGATTGATCCATGGTATGGATATTTAATCATTTATCTCCAGACACAAAGATTTCATCCCACTCTATACCGTGACGATCGTCACTGTTTTTGTCACCACGAGAAATACTACCTTATCCTGAATGATACTTTGTATAGGCATGGTATCGATTCCATTATCCGACGATGCCTTACTCATGAAGAGGTTGAATAATTTCTAAATGACTGCCACTCTAGAGCATGTGGTGGTCATCTCTTTGGGATGGATACAACCCAGAAAATCCTTTGTGCTAGCTATTTCTTGCCTTTAGTCTTTAAATATTGTCATGAGGCTGTTAAGAAATGCCCACCCTGCCAACATTTCTATCCAAAAAAGTGCACCCACCCTGCCGCCATTACACCTCATCATTTCCATTGGCCCTTTCTCCAAATGGGGGATCGATTTTATGCATTGTAAGCCTACCTCAGCTGGGGGGCATGGTTACATCATAGTAGCCATTGATTATTTTACAAAATGGGCTGAGGCTATGCCTACATATGCAGAGGATGGTAAGAATGTCTCCCTCTTTCTATTCAATCACGTGATAGCAAGATTTGGAGTCCCACAATCTATAGTTACTGATCATGGATCATATTTTCAGAATCATATGATGGAAGAACTTAGTGCTAAGCTGGGTTTTCGTCATGAAAACTCAACACCCTATTATTTTCAATCTAATGGTCAAGTCGAGGCCATTAACAAAGTTTTAAAAACCATGATGCGATAGATGGTTGGAGATCATAAATCCAACTGGCACCACATTCTCTTCTCCGCTCTTTGGGATTATAGGAATTCGGTAAAAACAAATACCGGTTTTACACCCTTCCAATTAGTTTACGAACTAGAAGCTGTCTTGTTATTCAGTGTTAGATTCCATCTTTGAAACTTGTCGTTGAACTTCTCTCGGATACTTCTACCAAGGAAGAGAGATTCCTATACCTGGACAATCTTGATGAAACTAGAAGAGATGCTGCCTTAGACAATGAGGCACATAAGAAATGTATCAAGGCATAGTATGACAAGTTTGTCCAACCTTATATTTTTAATGAAGGTGACCTAGTTCTGACCTACGATCAGAGACATGACAAACTAGGGAAAGGGAAATTCGAATCAATGTGGTATGGTCTCTTTATCGTTTCCAATTTTTTAGAGAAAGGGGATTATGAGCTCGTGGACTATGATGGAATCCCGTTCGGACAACCTCGTAATGGGTTGTACCTGAAGAGGTACTATGACTAGATCATTCATGTATGTGTTGGGCCTCGAAATTTTCTTTTATAATGGCTTTATTTACATTAATTTCTTGGCCTATTCACCGAAATTTAATACATCTATCTTTAATTTGTCTATCTTTTACTATGCGTTCATCAATTATAACTTGTAAATGAAAAAGAATCTTAATTCATCATTTTTTTATGTATTATTGCATTTAGTGTGCATTGTGGCACTCTATTCAACCCCTTCTTTCGGTCCTAAGTTCCGCACTAGGTTTGATGACATGTTTTCTTTTATTACGTTCTTGGTTTGGTTTACCCTTGTCTTCTATTTTCTCGTTGGCCCTGTTGATCATGTATATGAAAATCAAAACTAGGTACTAATGATAAGTTTCATGGAAATACTTTAAATAAAAATTAATGGAATATCAAAGAAGGATTATTATTAATATTTTTAAATAAAATTTGTTTAAAATTTAAAGTAAAATGAAATTAATATAAAACAAATGTGGAAACACATAAAATAAAATATGGGAAAAAGGGTTTAAAGTGGGAATGTGTTAAAATATGAAAATTACATGTTAATAAGCCATAATATATTTCGATTGCTTAAAACACATAAAACATATATGGATTTCCTTTTATGTTTTATAACCATTTTGTTGACTTCCCACTTAAACAAATATATTAATATGATGCCCTTTCATGTTTTAAATCTTATTTCCATAGTTTAATGCTTATGTAACATTATGTGCAGGCTGCAAAACTCACGAGGAGGAGGGCACGCAGCATGAGGATGAAAAGGATGGAGAATTGCATGATGCAACAATAAAATCCGACCACGATCTAAATCTAGAACCCAACCATAAATGTGACCAACAAACTAGCAAAAAATCCGCCGAGAATCTGGATTTATGAACAAATATTGGTTATAGGTCATTCGACGTTTCATCCAGGACCTTCATCCAAACTCCCATGCAGATCATGTGTTTTTAACAGACAATTGATTTTCGGGAAAACAAAAGTGAAATTTAAAATTCTGGCACATGGGTTTTTTGCAGAATAGGATGTTGGTCGCTAGGCAGACCCGGGTTTACTATAATGTACCAACAACACCCCTAGCTCACTGACCCTTTCAGCAATAGACCACGGAGCGGCCTGAAGTCTCACCCGAAGTGATCCTAATGGGTTGGCCAAAGACTCAAGTGTCTCGACCAGGTTCTGTATAGCGTCTTGTGTACGTCTCACAGCTCTTCTCAACCCACGAGACCTCTCTCTGAAATGCGCAGTTTCCTCTTACTCATGATGACTCTAGACCTTATCGCATCGCCTCACCCTGGGAAACACGTAACTCTCTCCTACGCTCAATCCTCAACCTGTGGTACCGCACACCTCAGCTCCTCTGATGGTGCGATATCACCTCCCTGCGATATCCTACCGCTGCGGCTCAGTGTACTCAACATACTGGTGTTCAACTTATAGGACTCAACACACAAGACCGTTTTACACTGCGACTCTTAACTGTCTTGAGTGAAACTTAGGAAAACTCTTATACAAAATACTTAAAGACTTCAATTTGCATTTATCCCTTTAATATGCTGTGAACTGAATAAAACATACATACATTTACTATAAGCAAAGTTCATGTAATGAGTAACAGATAAAACAAGTAAATACAATCACACGAATCAATCACATAACGCTATGATTTTACGTGGTTCACTTCCAGGGTAGAAGCTACGTCCACAGAACTATGTTTCTATATTATAACTTGAGAGAGGTACACAGTTCTGCTGCACTGCATATGCAGCTAGAGATCTTTTGGGTAACTCCGCACACAGCCTAGAGCCCTTCTCTCTTAGATATTTTCTCTATGTTTCCTTCTTACAATATACTCTCTCTCTCTCTCTCTCTCTCTCTGTCAATCCCAGCGGATTGTTACAATACAAAATAACAGTGAGCTAACAGAATCCTGGACTCTCAGACTTGCTGATGTCTGAATAGCTACAGGTTACCCTAATAGCTCCAGAAGGACTGACTAGCTACAGGTTACCCTAATAGCTCCAGAAGGACTGACTAGCTAACCTTTTACAATACAAAATATATCCCTTTATAGGTGGCCCGAAGGTCTCGCCATTACAACACTGTGGGCCTGTCCCAATAGTAACCCAAAACCCTAACTAGTGACAGTCAGCAAATATGTACTTGGGGTAGCCGCTTTCCGTCACACCACTGCTCTCTGCAGTCTTCCATGATTCTTGGCGCTGACCATGGGTACTATGCACTGCTTCTTGTCTTTTGTCCTTCGTCTTCAATACCTCGGCCTCGTTGCTCATTTTCCTTTATGAGGGTAGCTGATCCCTCCTGTCTTCACCGCTACCTTCAATGTAGTGGTTGAGCTCTCTCTTCTCGGCCGCTTAGGTACTGTCGTCTTTCTTGACTTCTCTGTCCCAACAGTCACAGTTTCTGGCACCGCTCTGCAGCTAGAAACATGCTACGACATCATAGCTTTACCTTATCTCTTCGTCTTCACCAAACTATCTATCCGCCAAAATGGTAGCTTCTCCTGTAGTTGCGGGACTCTGCTCCAACAGTCCCCTAACACTTACTTGTGGCTCGCCCCCGAGCCACTACCAATGGGCTTCTCCTGTTGTAGCTTCTCCTTGGCTTTCTACGAAGTGTAGTGAAGCTTGTCCCGAAGTCCTATGACTTTGTTGTGCATAGCTGCGACACACTCTTTATAGTTTCTGTAACTTAGTTCGTTGGGCTCTCTTATCTTTCCTTCCCTCATTCATGGTCTCACTCTCGTCGCTTGTGAGACCTTTTAAGGATCTTCAGGTTTTGAGAAGTCTTCCACAGATATCCTTTACTCTTTATCTAGGTTAGAACTTTTATCACAAGGAAAATCTGTATCTTCCAGGCTTCTCAAACATTTCATTCAGTCTGGAGCCTACTTATGCGAAAGGTATAAAAACTAGGAATTTCATTCCGAGAACAAGCCTTTGTCTGCATCTTGAAGTTCTGCTTGTCCGGTTTGTTTTCCCTTTCACTTTTCTTTTCAGCCTCTTGCTCTAGGTATTCATGCTGCTTGGGTTTTGCATATTTTCATTCTTGACCTTTGGAACCTCTTGTTCTTCTCTTAGCTGACGAGATAGGTCATCTTCCTTCTCTCGTTGCTTTCTTTTTCTCATTTTTGCTTTCTTCCTGGCGGGAGATTTCTTCTCATCATTCCACTGCTTTGCTTTCTTATCTTCAGTGATCGGCTCGTCTTTCTTCTTCTCTTCAGCAGAGACTTTGATGACATCTTCTACATCCTGCGCTTGAATCCTCATCCTTGGCGACTGTCTGACCTGTGATGTTCCTAATTTCACAACCCTAGGCTGCATCGTCATAGCGGACATAAGGCCTCCATGCTCGAACCTTTCCAAAATCGCTTCTATGGGTTCCTCCTCGGACAGAACCCACCGGGTGTTATACTCTAGATTGGCAATGGCTGCAAACTATGGAAATCATAGCACTCTGTAACAAAATTAGTTCTGCACAGGGAAAACTTAACAATGCACTCTATAGCTCTTGGATCTTTGCAAATGTAACCCTCCTGAATGAATAATTTCTGCTTTTATGCTGAAGGCTATAATCCTAGATGCAACGGTCATCTAGAATGAACCCATCGGTTTCATTAATGCCTGGACGAGACCACACCCGTCATTCCGATCCTCAATAAATGATGAAATCCGATCAATTTCCCTCGAAGCATGTGTATGCAAGCGCCAGTCTCATCGAAGATTTGCCAAATTTGGACAATTGATTATGCTGTACCCAAATCTATGATAAGGTATATCGGTCATTTCTTCATTAACTATCTGTCAGAAGGCGACTTAACTAGCCCTCTGTCTCATTGCCAACTAAGTACGTGGCACGGAGAAACATCGCGCTGCTACGATGACACACCGCATCACTTGCTCAAAACAAACTTAAGCGTTTTTTTTTTTTAACAAAATGAACCGTCCTTATGTGATTCCTGATACTTAGAATACCTGCCGGTGTAGACTAATTCCCGATGTGATGCCTCCTTTCAACTACACTAGACATCTGCACCACTCGCGACTCTGAGTTAGGGATGAGAGGTGGAGTGGCTGTCACTATAGAGCTTAAGCTTACTGCCATTGATCATCGTGGGAAGAAGCTCCCCATTCAGTTTTCTGAGTTGAACGGCTCTTCCCTCTATGACTTGTTGTATCTGATACGGCCCCAACCAATGCGTCTTGAACTTCCCTGGAAAATTAATAAATTTACTGTCATAGAGGAGTACTAGGTCTCCGATCTGAAGAGTCTTACTCTTAATGTGTCTGTCATGCCAAGCTTTTTCTTGTGCCTTCTGCACTTTCTGATGGAATCCGGCGATGAATCTGTCTTCCTCTAAGGCAAGCAGCTGTGCTAGCCTTTCCTGCACCGTGTCTGTATCAGCCATTCCAGTGATCTGAGCAATTCTTAAACTGGGAAGAATATACTCCATAGGCATAATAGCCTCTTGTCCATACACCAAGCTGAAAGGTGTGTGTCCTGTAAGTTTCTTGCATGTAGTCCTATATGCCCATAATACAACGTTAACTCTGAGGTCCCAATCATTCCTTTGGCTGTTGCAGATCTTAGTAAGAGTGTTTTCTAAAATCTTGTTAAAGGCCTCCACCGTACCATTAGCTTGTGGGTGGTAGGGAGTGCTCTTATGGTGTTGTGTCTGGAATTCTTCCATCAAGGCCTCAATGGTGCGATTCAAGAAGTGTGTGCCTTGATCGCTCATCAAAATTACTGGGAATCCAAATCTAGTGATGATGTTTTCAAAAATGAACTGTGCGGCTGTAACAGCATCACAATTTCTTACTGCTTTGGCCTCTTCCCACCTGGTGAGGTACTCTATTCCAGTGATGATATATCTCGCACAAGTTCGTTTTCCTGGTGGGTTGATAGGACCCACAAATTCTATAGCCCACTTGTCAAATGCACGCAACGTAATCTACGGTCGCAGCGGCATTTCATCTTGTCGTGAAGGTTTTCCTACCCTCTGGTAGATATCGTAGCATCTGCAAAAGTCCTTAGTATCCTTATGTAACGTAGGCCACCATAATCCTGCGGCTAGGATTTTCTGCGCAGTCAGCTTTCCTACGAAATGACCTCCTGCGGTACTTGAATGTGCTTCTCTAATAATAGCCTCTTTTTCATGCGGCATCACACATCTTCACAGGACTTCATCTGGACCTAACTTGTATAACTCTCCTGCGATCAGGGTGAAGTCTGCTGCTTTAACAAACAAATACCTCTTTTGATGCTTGGTAAACTCCTCAGGTGCCCTTCCTGTAGTGAGAAAGTGAATGATATCAGCATAGTACTCATCTGTGATCTGGATAGAGAACAACTGCACATCGAGAAAATTGTCCTCTAGATTACTTGGCTCTTCTCCTGAGTCTATTCATGACAGATGATCAGGTCTGGCATTCAATCTTCCTAGTTTGACAATGATTTCAAAATCATACTCCTAAAAGAGGAGTAACCATCTACAGATTCTTCCCCCTAACACTGGCTTATTGACCAGATACTTCAATGCGGAATGGTCAGTAAACATCTTGAACGAGGCACCCAACAGGTAGTGCCTGAACTTCTGTAGCGCGTACACCATAGCTAAGCCTTCTCTTTCTGTCGTGGTGTAGTTCTTTTCTACTGTCGATAGCTTTCTGCTGGAGTATGCAATAGGATGATCGATACCTCCTTCTCCTGGTTGCATTAAAACAACCCCTAGTGCGATGCCAGATGCATCCACATGTACATGAAATGGCTTAGTCCAGTCTGGAAATACTAAGATGGGTGCTGTAACCATCTTCTCTTTAAGTGTGTTTAGACTCTGCTGGAATTCCTCATTCCATAGGAATTTTACATCTTTCTTTAACAGTTTTTCCATCAGTGCTGTAATCTTTGCGTATCCCTTGATGAATTTTCTGTAGTACCCGGTATGACCAAGTACTGTCCTCAATTGTTTGACTGAGTTGGGTGCTGGAATATTTACAATGATGGCAATATTTGCAAGATCTACCATCAAGCCTTTCCTGTAGACAATGTGACCCAACAAAATACCGAATGGCGCATAGAATATACATTTTTTCAAGTTTAGAGAAATCTGGTACTGCCTACATTTCTCTAACATCAGTCTTAAATCTCCTATGTGCTTGTAAATTAATCCAAATACAGTCCAATCATCAAAATAAACTTCTAGGAATTTATGGATGTATTCTTTAAATACAGCAACTACTACTCTAGAAAAGATAGCTGGTGCATTCTTAAGACCAAAGGGCATTACCGTATACTAGAATGAGCCCCATTCTGTTGTAAAAGTGGTCTTATGTCGATCTTCTGGGTGGATTCTGATCTGGTGATAGCCTGAAAAACCATCAGTGAAGGAGTAGACCTCCTGTCCTCCCACATTGTCTAGTACTTCATCAGTGAAAGGTGTCGGAAATGGATCATGAAGCGATGTGTCGTTGATTTTACGCAAGTCGACACAGATCCCGATGTCTCCTTTAGTTTTCTTCTCTTGCACGACCGTGGGACTAACCCATTCGATTTCTTCCACTGGCTCGATGGTGCCTGCCGCTAGCATCTTATCGATCTCATCCTTAACTTTTTCTTTGTAGTGCGAATTTAATCTATATGGACGTTGCTTGACTGGTCTAGCATCCTCTTTCAATGGTATCCTCATTACTCCCAGGTCTTCGACTATTCCCTTCATCTCTATGAACTTGGTGGGAAATAGGTCCTAGTACTCATGTAGCAAGTCTGCAATCTGTCCGACTGTTTCATCGTTCCAATAGTCTCCAATAGAGGCAAACTTTGGTTCTGTGTCTGTGCCAATATTGATCTTTTTAATCTTGATCGGATCTGTGATTTCTGGAATCTGTAGCTTCGGTCCATCAACATCGCGAGTCCCTTCTGACTCCGAAATGTTGATGTTGCGAGGATCCTCATCCTCATCCTTTGGTTCTGATGCAAAGTTATAGCACTCAAGCGCCTCTTCTAACTAGATAGCCCACTCAGGTTGAGCTGACACTGATAGGGTACAATCTTCAAATATCTTAATCTTTATTACATCTAGGGCCTGGTCAACATTTGGATACTCATATTCAAAAGCGAAGGTAAGTAGAAAGATATCTATTAGAAGTGGCCATGTAGTCATTCCCTTGCGCAATTCAGTTTCTGTGTACCAGTTCCTTGGAACTGTGTCTAAAGTGTGAATGAATCGGTGAACCCATTCATCCTCAGGAATGTCCGACCAATCCTGTTCACATGTCTGAATATGTGACCTGGGGTCACTTTCTCCTGTGTATCTCTGCTGGACATACTCTCTATTGGTAGAGAATCTGATCACCATCAATCTCTTAAGATCATCCCATGATGCGATATTCTCTTTATGTGCATACCACCATCTTGCAGGTGTGGCTCGTACTGCAAGGTCCATAGCTGCGATCCTCTGCTCGTAAGGAATTTGTTGTTCAAACTGCGTGAGAAAGTCCTGGATATCTGTTAGACCATGAAATGATGGAATCTCGTTGATCTCTGCGCCAATCCATCACAGTGACTTAATCATGTATGCGCATCTGCGCGATGAGACTTCGTAAAGTCTATTCTGCCAGTTCTCTAGACCAACATCCGAATCCGATGCGCATGAGCTGTCGCATCGCCAACTAATGTTCCCTTCTGTGGTTGGATTGATGTAGTCACCCTGGTTCGCAGTCATCTGATAGAGACTCTCCATGTTACATGCCTCTTCCTCTACTCGGATAGGTTCAATGTATCTAGGACCCTGAAGAGGATCTAATGGTGCGATGACCCGGATCTGTGTGTCTTCAAAGGTCATTTGTATTCTCTTTAAGTCGATAAAAACCATGTTACTGATCACCCAATCAATGCCTAGTAGTGCTGGATATGGTCTGCTATCGCCAATGATTTCTGTAACTTCAAATTCTGCAGAGCTGCAAACTCCATCAATGTCAACTGGCACCTGCGATAATCAACCCAGGGGTGATACCCGCTGTTGATTAGCTAATCTGAGATGGATAGGTGATATGACTAACTTAGGGCTACCCATCTGTTCCCATGTCTACTTAGTCAAAACATTTACCTTTGATCCTAGATCTAGGATCACCTCGTCCATTTCAAATTCTCCAACTTGTGCTATGAGTCGCATCTCTCTTCCTGTTCTTGTATGTCCCATAATGCTATGAAAAGCACACTGTGCACTGCTCATGGAAGAAGATGGTTGACACTGATCTATGATGCACTGAAGTTATCCGATAGCTTGCTCATTTCTCATGAGTTTTAAACAACTCTGCAGGAAGGATTGTACACTTCCTGCCAACTCGTCCTCGTCGCATGTGCCCGATGTGGTAGCCTGTGATATCTGTACAGGGCTAATGCCACAAGGTGCTTGCTGCGGTACACCCCTAGACGGAGGTACATGCGATCCTGATTGCATGGGGTCATCAAAGAAAGTATTAGCTTCTTGAAATGTCTGTTTATTCTTCTGTAGGTCAAGTGGTGTTGCTTTGTTAGGAGCTTTATGCACCCACTCCTGACCTGTGGTCTTTTCAGTAACCTGTGATGTCCCATTAGTGGAAGCACCGCTGCGAGTCACAATGTTGACTCTTGGTTCTGGTTCTTCCTGCTCAGTAGCAATAAGCTGGATGTTCTGGTGTACTACTGGATTAGGTTCTCTGATCTTAGCTATCAAGGTAGGACAGTCTTCTATAGTGTGATCGTAATATTTGCAATAGTTACATGTGGTGGTGGGGCTCTGACAGTCCCTAGCATAATGTCCTAGAACTCCACAGTTGTAACAAGTGACTGGTCCGCGACCGCGGCCAAATCCTTCTCCCCGGCCAAAGCCTCCTCCACGACCTCATCCCCTGAATCCTCCTCCATGGCCAACATGAGCCTGATCATACTTTGGTCTTGCTGCTGGACCCTGTGTTTCTGATTGGACTTTGTACAAGTCTTGCTTACTCCCGACCATGAGATCATAGGCTTGGCAATCATGTTCATCATGGCCTACGAACTTGTAGAAGACACAGTATAAGTTCTTAGGTGTCTGCACATACTTCTGAAGTAGAGGGCACTGGTGAGGTAGATGTCCTCTTGTTTTGCATATTTCACACCACGACCCGTGGGTCTGTGGTAAGGGGTTAGGAGCCCCAGTTGCTATATATTCTACAAAGACTGGACAATTATCTTTAGTATGGCCTTGTGCTTTACACTTTACGCACCATATG
Source organism: Pseudotsuga menziesii (assembly GCA_001517045.1). Lineage (NCBI taxonomy): Eukaryota > Viridiplantae > Streptophyta > Pinopsida > Pinales > Pinaceae > Pseudotsuga > Pseudotsuga menziesii. The sequence goes on along the minus strand of LPNX010930392.1, from coordinate 577,820 downwards.
TATTGTGCAACCTCTTTCCCTTTCTTAAGCTCATGCATCTGTATCGTGAGATTAGCCAACTGGTTTTGTAGATTTGTCATACTTGTGCTGGTTTCAGCTAGAGGTGAAGCCTCTAGTTTCATTGCCATCTCCAACGCATCATCCTGCATCTGGATTTTCTACTGCATTAATGGTAGTCTGATGTGAGGGAGCAATGCTGCAATAAACCATTCCTTATGCTGCTCCAGCGCAAACTCAAAGCTGACTTAGTCTATAAGGGCTTTAAATTTCTGATCGAAGTCCCACACTGACTCTGTAGGTAACTGTTTGATGTCTTTGAGCTCTGTAATGCACTGTGACTCAGACTTAGGTTTCTTAAACTCTTTAATCATGGTGGTCCTGACCTGGACAAGTGTTCTGGGTACTGCTGAGGTATACTTCATATACCATGTTAAGGCTCGTTCTCTCAGTGTGGTGACCAACTGTACAAGTTTACTATTATCATCATTGATTGCTTTAATGGTCCACATGGCTTCACATAGAAACCAATGCTGCTCTAGGTCCTCTGCCCCTGTACCCTTAAAGATAGGTAGCTTCATATCATCCCCCATTCTATTTCTACGTGGGGGATGTTGATTTGCTGTGTTACTACCACTCGGTGGTGTAGGTGGAGGTGATGTAGCGGTAGTGTGTACTGTCTAGGAACTACTAGATGGAGTTCCTACGGGATTGTTCTGAGTCCTGATATGTTTCTATGGGGTATAAGGGTGGTAAGGGATACCCCCTTCTATTCTTTCTGTGGTACTGTGACTCTGTTGTCTAGTATTATCTGAACTGTCTTCAAGTATGGGAGAGCTGAAATCTACTTTGTATTTCTTTCCACTACGTGTACGTCCAATGTCATCAAAATCACTTTCAAACTCTTATGACATTACTATCTTTACTTATTCATCTGAAACTATATCCATTGTTCCTTTTTCATGTAATAACATCTTAATGGACAAGTTTAGAGATTTTAGGTACTTACCGCGATATCCTTTGAAGAAGTACCTCTTAGCCTTGCTGAAGCTTTTTCTCTGTTCAACTGCAAACTCTGTGACAAATCCTTCTAGCACACTCACAAGATAGAAGTCTATTGTCCTCGTAATGGGATTATCAAGGTTCTTCACAGTCTGAATCAGCTCCGGTGTCCAGACAATGTTTCTTTTCTTCTTGAATATGCTCGTATCAGTCAACTTTGATAACCAGTCGTAAAGCTCGTTCCCAAAGGTCGTAAAAAATATCACATGTAGGTCTGTAACGATATGTTTTTGTAACCAGTCCTCTGTACTTAGTCTAGGAATCCTGTTCTCGTGTTCGACAAACTCTTTCTCCTTATACCCAACCCACTCATTGAGTTCATCTCTGGTAGGATGCCACCAGAACATCAGTGCTCAGTTTGTTCAAAACCAGCAACAGAACCATTTGTTGGTCACTGGGCAAACCCGGGTTTACTATAATGTACCAACAACACCCCTAGCTCACTGGCCCTTTCGGCAACAGACCATGGAGTGGCCTGAAGTCTCACCCGAAGTGATCCTAATGGGTTGGACAAAGACTCAAGTGTCTCGACCAGGTTTTGTATAGCGTCCTGTGTGCGTCTCGCAGCTCTTCTCAATCCGCGAGACCTCTCTCTACGATGCGCAGTTTCCTCTTACTCGCGATGAATCTAGACCTTATTGCATCGCCTCGCCCTAGGAAACACATAACTCTCTCCTACGCTCAATCCTCAACCTGCGGTACCACGCACCTCAGCTCCTCTGATGGTGTGATATCGCCTCCCTGTGATATCCTACTGCTGCGGCTCAGTGTACTTAGCGTACTGGTGTTCAACTTACAGGACTCAGCACACAAGACCATTTTACACTATGACTCTTAACTGTCTTGAGTGAAACTTAGGTAAACTCTTATACAAAATACTTAAAGACTTCAACTTGCATTTATCCCTTTAATATGCTATGAACTGAATAACACATACATACATTTACTGTAAGCAAAGTTCATGTAATGAGTAACAGATATAACAAGTAAATACAATCACACGAATCAATCACATAATGCTCTGATTTTATGTGGTTCACTTCCAGGGTAGAAGCTACGTCCACAGAACTGTGTTTCTATATTATAACTTGAGAGAGGTACATAGTTCTGCTGCACTGCATATGTAGCTAGAGATCTTCTGGGTAACTCTGCACACAACCTAGAGCCCTTCTCTCTTAGATCTCTTCTCTATATTTCCTTCTTGCAATATACTCTCTCTCTCTGTCAATCCCTGTGGATTGTTACAATACAAAATAACAGTGAGCTAATAGACTACTGGACTCTCAGACTCGCTGATGTCTGAATAGCTACAGGTTACCCTAATGGCTCCAGAAGGACTGAATAGCTACAGGTTACCCTAATAGCTCCAGAAGGACTGACTAGCTAACCTTTTACAATACAAAATATATCCCTTTATAGGCGGCCCGAAGGTCTCGCCATTACAACACTGTGGGCCTGTCCCAACAGTAACCCAAAACCCTAACTAGTGACAGTTGGCATATCTGTACTTGGGGTAGCCACTTTTCGTCACACCACTGCTCTCTGCTGTCTTCCATGCTTCCCGGCGCTGACCATGGGTACTATGCACCGCTTCTCGTCTTCTATCCTTCATCTTCAATACCTCGGCCTTGTCGCTCCTTTTCCTTTATGAGGGTAGCTGAGCCCTCCTGTCTTCGCCGATGCCTTCAATGCAGTGGTTGAGCTCTCTCTTATCGGCTGCTCAGGTACTGTCGTCTTTCTTGACTTCTCTGTCCCAACAGTCACGGTTTTCGGCTCTGCTCTGCAGCTAGAAACATGCTATGACGTCATAGCTTTACCTTATCTCTTCATCTTCGCCAAACTGTCTATCCGCCAAAATGGCAGCTTCTCCTGTAGCTGTAGGAATCTGCTCCAACATAGGCCCATTTCTATCATTAGTAGGAATTTTCACCAAATTCATAGCCATTTGGGAGAAAATCGTGGTTCTCTGAAACCAACTTTCCCAGAAATTTTGGTTGGCTGTTTTCTGAATTTGTGGGTAGTTGTTACAACATTGAAGAACCTCTATTTTTAGCAAGAGGTGGTCTAATTTCTCATCTCTTGTAAATGCTATATATACCAGCCTCTTCTTGAGAGCTGGGTGTGGATAAATGTGATCATTCTAATTCCAGAAACTCTGTAATATTTTGTTTAAATCAATGGAAGTTATGTTACATTGTGCATGATCGTGTTCTAGTACCATTTGAAGAACTATCACTCTGTTTGCTGGGAGGGCCCCCCGACAACTAGAGCTTTATATGTTTGTGTATTTTTTTGTAATTTCCCTTTTCTGTAATTAGTATAGGTTGTTTATAAATTGTTCATGTAATTCCATTCCTATAATTGTTCATATTATTTTCCTGTAGCATAATTTCATTTTAATGTCATGATGGTTAATGTAGATTTCTTTTCACAAGTTAGCAACCGGTTGTGCATAGATTATATTGCAATTTCCTTTTTTATGTATTTCCAGTTTGATTGTTTGATTTTATGTTAACAGAATAAATTGCTTTGAAGTTGTAGGATGTAGATTATAATTAGTTTCAATTCTATCAATTTCCATTTTTGTTATGAATTTATTTAATTACATTCCAGTTTACTTAACATTGTAATAGGTAATGATGCTTTTTAGTTATGAATTTAATTTGAATGATTTAGTTATTAAGTAGATTTAAATCTGTATTTACCTTTCATTCATCACATGCATAAGTCAGCTAACCTTAGATCACTTAGATTAATCATTTTTTAAAAGTTTTTAATATACTCTGTGTACAGACTGTCATTCAGACGGTCTGTTCGGTCTGCCATCCAGACCTTCATTCCAACCTGTCGTCCAATCTTCCATTCAGCTCATGGCCTGTTTTATCCATTTTCAATCTATTTCTCTAGTTTGTGTTATATTTTTATCATTCAAGCTAGCATTATGATCTTAGGATCTTTAAATGAGAGAATAACATGCACAACAATAAACACAAGAGACAAGAGACATAAGGAATTTTCCTCAGGGAAACCATAAAGGAGAAAACCTCGGAACTTCCTTAGAGATAGAATCAACACCAAAAGTAAAACCCAAAAACATAAACATGATCTCCCGAAAGCAGTAGTCTCTTTCTTGTCCCAACAACTTCTCTCTCAGTCATGCACCCCTGTGAGTGAGTGTGTGTGTGATAAATAGAGAGGCTCATTCTCTATTTATATTCTTTCGTTCGCTTAATGTCCACTCCAACATGTCGTCCTCACTGAACAAGTACTTACTAGAGCTGACATCTCTAGGAGAGTCTAATAACCTTAGTGCCCCACAACTGCTGGGGAATTTTCCCCTCCAACCAACAAGGAGGGTTATCCTTAACAAAATAGTGGGGACTATTTCCTTGACTTACAATAACTCATGTAGGGCCAACTTCTCTAGGATAGTCTAATAACCCTAGGGCCCCATAACTGTGGGGACTTTAACCCTTGATCAATAGGAGGGTTACCCACAATGACTTGACATTTACATTATAGAAACTCCTGATCAAAACATCGAGGCATGACATGACTCAATTACATTACAGATGCTTCCTGGAATAAACATTGGGGTACAATACATAAAATATACAGGTGAATACATTCCAAAGTTACAAATACATCAACAATTTGTTGAGTATGTTTCGATTGGGTTAGTTAGATAATGGTTGTATTTATTTCTAAAATACTTTTGTTAAATTATTTAGAATACTTATTAAGTTTTATTCTTATTTCTTCCCTCTTTTCATCTCATGTTTAGAAGTATATTTTGTGTTTTGGTTTATTGTGTTGCTTTGTGATTATGTCTCTAGCTTGAATTGATTTTACCTTTTTAGGGTTAGATATGTCAATATGTTAGTACCTTGTAAGTAGGATTGGTTCCTTTTAATTAGGTGGTTACTAAGGTCTGCTTGAACCCCAGGTTTATCTTGCTTTGATTAGTTTATTGTTTTGCAACGCATTTATTTATGCTTGGTCTTTAGAATAATATTTCCTTTGCTTTCTACGAATCCGTAGTTACTTGTTTTTCTTTCTACAAATTTGCAATTGAAATAGTTCATTGCTTTCCATAAATCAGTTGCACTTGCATTCTTAGATAGGCATTTACTTATGCATACATGGATTAGTCTTCAATTCATAACATAGATCAGATAATTTGCTGCAAGTAGTTAGTTTTTCTTTCATTGGTTAAAATCGCTTTCGGACCAAGCGACTGCTTTCTAGATTAGTATCTGCAATTCTCTTCCATAGAATAGATTAGCATAGCATTAGACTAGTTTGAATCTCAGTTATTAATCAGTTTTCTGCCTTTATAGAATAGGTTAATATAACATTAGATTAGATTTGAATTTGTAGTTACTTTCCAAGTTATTAGTTAATTTCCTGTTTTCATAGATAGATTAAATTCTTCCATTTAACTCATGATAGTCATGCATGTAGATTAAAATAATATAGTTGCATGTTAGCACATTTGCATATTTAGTTAGCTTAGATTAGAATAAGCTTTAATCCTGCACATATAGTGTTTTCATCTCACAAGCTCCCTTCCCGAGTTGACAAATTAAGTGTTGAATTAGATAGTGCATATTTTACCCAATAGTATGGTACCTTGTATATATATACATTGTTTGATTTTTTTAGTGTGTGTTTTAGTATTTTCAATATGGTTTTGAGTTTAGTATCCAAACTGTTTATACCATGTTTTGGTTATGCAAAACAGATGGATTTTTATGGCTTCACTGATGGTGCTTTCCACCATACCTTGAACCTTGCTTCGACTACTTGGGTTCTCTATTCTCCAGCTCATGATTTGGTCAGTTCAGGAGCGCTTTGCATTAGTCCAAATACCAACAATATCATTAAGTATCAAGCAGTCATAGGTCTATTGACTGAGGCTGCATCTTGGTACATTTGTGATTTGGTAGTTTTCATGGACTCACAATTGGTGGTTTGTCATTTGAACCATGTCTATACCCTAAGGAACCCGGTGCTTCTCTGTCTCTTCCGGAGGGTACATTTGTTGGAAAGGTCATTTGAAGTAATTACTTATAGGCATATCCCTAGGAAAGACAATGCAGTTGCTGACTCATTAGCAAATTATATCTTAGACTGGTATATTGCCCATTCATAACTTGAAAATCAAACATGGTTCATCATATTGTAAATAAACACTAGATAACATGTAAAATCATGTAAATACATTTTCCATTTGGAACATATAAACACCTGAAATAAAATTATGTATATATATATATATATATATATATATATACAAAAATAGGTCACGAGACCTCATATGAAGAACTCTGGCTTTCAGGAAGTACAAAATCCTAAAGCAATATCAGCTTTCAGTAATACATCATGCAAAACTATCTAGTGATGCTCGTGATAGCATATGACAACCCGTACTACTCTGTGTAGCAGTCGGCTAAAGCAGCCTGGCACGCTTGCAGTGTGCCTCTGATACCTCACAGGGAGGTCATCGATCGATGCATCAGGTATATCTAGAGTCAACCTTTCCAGGTTCTCCTCTAACTCTCCCATTGGATCATCACCCCATTGAACAAACCTAGCTCTCGCTCATCTACCCAATGGGGAAGATCCCCTAGGTCGTGCTAGTCCAACATCTGCATGAAGATATTTAGGTCTTGTTACTACACATAAAAAATAAAAAATATTAAAATACAAAAACACAAATTGCCATTTTAGGGTTTTGTTTCTTACCAATGTCTCCCCACTGCACACCAGGTGGAAGTGGTAGGTCAAGGTCACCTCTGAAGTCAGTACCCATATACACATAATCCTCAATCATGAGGATTTGGTTGTTCAGCCAACGGAAAAATGGAGCCCCAAACTTCACTTTTCCCTTGTTTTCTCCTATGCAAGCCATAATTTTGACCCACCTCAGCATATGAGGGTCTCTCGCCCTCAACTCTGTAAATACCACTTGGGGCCTCAGGTGAGGGACCTGTTCAAAGAAGAAACAAGCTAAGACGGATCCATAGCCGAACTATTTCAGCTTTCCTTTCCGACACTTGGTCAGTTGTTCCTTGAAGACCGGAAGCAATGCTTCTTCCCAGTTAAATACAGTAGGTGCCATGGCCTCTATAGCATATAGAATGTGTGCTATGGAATTCTGATGAGGTCCTTGGATCCCAGCCAACCTATGCATAGTGAAAAGAACTGTACGAAGAGGATCGTCCATCACTTCCTTAATTGGATTTTTCTTCCCAGATATGCAGTAACTGTTGATTAAATCCTGGGTGGTCACATCACCTCCATGGGAACTAGTCAGTGAAATAGGAGCACCCCGTATGGATAATCCTGTCAAAAAGTAGATATCCTCTACCTAAATAGTCAACACATGTGCTCCCACCTAAAAATATTGCTACTCTAGGTTCCACATATTAAGGATATACTCCGACAAGCACTCATGGGACACCATGCTAGGAGAGCGGAAATTTTTTAGGAGTCCACAGCCCCTCAATGCAGCTACGCACCCCGCATTTCCCTTAGCAAAGGAATCATCATTGTCATGTTGTCGTTCTTTCCATATAACCCTTTTTTATCGGATAGAACCTTCCAAAAACAATCAATGGGATAATTAAAAACATAATCAATCGTCAAAATCATTTAAAAACTCCTAGTTTTGCTTGCCCATTTAAATTTCCACACTCACATCCGGCATCTCTTGAATGCCATTTGCACATAGCGGTGGCACCGCATGAGTGCAGCTAAACATGCACGGTTCTTATCAAGCACCTCCTATCCCGTAAGGGGCAGGAGCAGTTCCCGTATTTTGGATTTAGGGATTTCCTAAAACTACATAGAAACCCCACAAAATTAAAAAATGAATGCATTAAACGGAAAGGCTAAGGTTCAGTCATTTACCTGGCTTTGACGATGGTCGAAACAGATGGTGGAATCTCCCGGAATCAC